>JAADXR010000300.1:0-36075 GCA_023337935.1 Elongisporangium anandrum
AAACACAAAAAACACACATCCAAACACCCACTAAACACCTAACCACATACAAACAATAGCCAGCACCACAACCCACAAACACCAACGCAAACTACCACAACAGGACGAACGCAACGCTCACATCACAGCACACAAAACGCGCCAACGATAGGTACAGTAATTAACCAAAAAATGGATAAGATATTTCTTTAGAATTGAATATAAGTTTTAACAATTGAAAGTGATGTGGAGACTAAGTTTAGCTTGCAAGCAACAATGCATAGCAACTAAAACAGAACCTATAGTCGCATCATTGCGGTCCTCGCGGAAACGATTGCCTCTAAATCTGCAGAAGAACCTGGTCAAGTGGGCGACTGAAACTTTTAAGATGAAAATCCCCCTTGACCGGTTAACAATCTCTAAGATTCTTAAAATATCCAACACCATCAAATCGTACGTAACTTCATATATTATCTATGATCGCTCCAAGAATGTACTTGCCCTCTCCCAGCCGTAGAGTGCAATCTGGTTGAATGGAATCGGGCAAATATGAAAGAAATCCCTGTGACAGGTTACATAATTTAGAAAGTAGTGAGACGCATCGCCGCCTCTCCCGGTATTACATAGAGCGATATCGGCTCGATTCCAGCGTCGGTACGGCATTCTCTCTCTTCCGGATCACGGCGAAGCCGGATCCTGCCCAATGGAGGAGGTTTACGACAGACGTCGTGAGTGTCAGGACGTCAGCGTTCGATTCAACATGGAAGACATCTATAATCTAGATGAGACTGCGTTCAACTATTTTGCGCACACGCACAAGAGTCTTCAGTGAGCCTATACTAAATAGAGTATAACAAATGTTTCCCTTGGAAATTGTAAAAGTACTTCTATTTAGTATTTAAATGTGCGTTTTGAAAGCCGAAACTTAATAAACAGAGAAAAATGACTGTGCTACTGGCTGCAAACCGTGATAAGCTGCCTGCTTTTTATCGGCTATTCAATCGTGAATGCCGACGTGAGCAAGCCCTACAAGATTGACGCTGAAAAGGCCATGCAATGGGCAGTGAGAGCATGGGACGCGGTCATGTCAATGACCATTGAAAACTGTTGGCATCATACGAAAGGGATGCCACCACCAGGCATTACGCATGGAGCCCAATAGCAGGATTATGTGAGTAGTGTTCTGGAGAAAGGTGAAGATGTTTTAATGGCGCAAGTAGTTAGAATAACAGACACTATGTCAATCGCATCTTCGCTTTCGTGAGAGAATACATGAAAACCTGTCGTTTTCTATCCCCTGTCAAATTTTTTTGAGAACAAAGTGTGAATTTTGTGGTGGATAACTGTAAAAGTTACATTCGACTTAGCTTCGGCTGCTACAACATACCAGTGAGCAGCCGAAGATAAGCGATGCTTTTTCTCAATGAAAAGACAAAGAAGGGTTGGCTCAGAGAGAGCAAACATAAATAGGTTCCTTCGGCTCGTTTTGTCAGTCAAAGGGACATTTGGGATCTAGTGCTGCCGCTGGTCGATCAATCTCATTTATCTCCCACCAAGATCTGACTATCCCTGTTACTGAGTCGTTGCGAGCGTTTTCGCTTGCCTGAAGTCGCTGATTGTCACCGCTGCTCAATAAAACCAACAATACGCGTCTGGAATGCTCGAGCAAAGGTCACAAGCTGGGAAGAGAGAATTGACCTGCCTCCGAATCGGTACTACCCTCGCCTGCCACGCGAACTGATCCTAAATCAGCAAAATGCTTGACGACTACGATGGCGTGGTGCACCTCTTTGTGGAGACGATTGGCTCGTTTCGTCTCAACAGAATCAAGGACATATCGAACGTAGCGTACAACAAGATCTTGAACCTTCATGCCACGAAGCGTTGTAAAGTAGGTCAACCAAGATCACGAGGCACGACTGTAGCAACAGTTTGCATTTCAACAGGCACAAAATTGACACGCGGTGTTACTCGGATCTCAGCTTGGCTATCGGTGAGTGAATCATTGACTTCAAAGCATGCATGTCTCGATTGCAGTAGGTCCAGATTTAGTTATCTCCTCGTCATCGTCCAGATCACCTTCAGCTTCAGCCACAGACCCATGAATTTTGTAAGCTGAGACTGAACTGAGCTGGTTTCAGTGAACACACATTTAAACTCTAGAGACTGCAGAACCTCTGACCATGCTGATGTTTCCATTAGCGAAGTGAATCGTAGCCATCATCATCAGTTTCCTCTCCATGGATTGTTTAAAAGTGATGCAAATTAGTCCGCATTTTATAGTCATAGCGTGCTATAGAAAATAGCGGACGTCCAAGTCACAGATTATACCTACAGAATAGTACTTCCTCCGTCCGGCCAAATCAGACCATTTTTTTTTAGTAAAACGACCAAAATATCATCATAAGGCCCGGGAAATGAGCGCTGATTGGTGGGATTTAAAAAGAGAACCTAGACCGTTTTATCAGTGCTTTCCGCGCCAAAATCGGAGCAAGACTCGCAGAGATATAAGGAAGCAAAGTCAGAGTGATGCAGACATCAGTATCAAAAATGCCCACGGCGCCTCGTACACCACCCAAAACGCGACGAAACTTGTCCACCCGCGAGCGCGTTGCCGCTTTCGCAGCTCTGCTCAGCGCCAGCTCCCAGTTCAAAGTCTGTTTGAGCGAATTGCAGCGTGTTGCTGACCAATATGGCTCGTCTGTTCTTGCGATTCGACGATTATGGAATCGTGGCATCGAGGGAATGAAGGATGGGTCCGTCCAGGCCAATGAATGTCTTCTAAGCTGCATTCTGTCCAAGCGCAAAGGCCGCAGCGGCTCTCAGTCACAACTTACCGAAGAGAAGCGCATGATGATCTCAAGAGCCATCGAACTTACTCCTGTTCACCAACGTGGTGACATTCGAACTATAGCGAGTGCTATTGATATGGACAAATCAACTTTACACGACTACTTCAAGCTTGGTGCATTTCGACGCCACTCGGCTGCTATCAAGCCATTGCTGACAATGGATCACCGAATGAAGCGTTTGAAGTACGCTCTATCTTTTGTTCGAGAGCATGATGGTGCGTGCACGTTCGATCCGATGTATGAGTACGTGCACGTCGACGAAAAGTGGTTCTATTTGAAGCGCGAGAACAGTCGCGTCTACCTCCGCATGAACGAACCAGACCCCCAGATCTGCACCCAGAGTAAGCGCTTCATCGAAAAGGTCATGGTCTTAGTGGCCGTGGCTAGGCCGCGATGTACTTCGCGCAGATCTACATTTGATGGCAAGCTCGGTGTGTGGGCTTTCGTCGAGATGTTCCCGCCCAGCGCAACAGCAAGAACCGCCCGAAGGGGCCTTTGGAGATGAAGTCTGTTCGTGGATCAAGATGTGTATCGTGCAATGCTAGTGGAAAATATGCTCCCTCGCATTAAGGAATTGTGGCTGTCTGGCAAGTGTGGCAAGCGCGTCGTGATTCAACAAGACAACGCAAAACCCCATGTACTGCCTGACGATCCTGTTATCCTACGCGAGGGAACTCGCGATGGCTGGGATATTACTGTACGTTCTCAGCCCGCAAATTCACCGGATTTCAACGTGCTAGATCTTGGATTTTTCGCATCATTGCAATCATTGCAGACAAGACACCAGCGCGAACGACAGAAGAGCTGGTGGCCAATATCGAGAGCGCTTTCAGTCAGCTCAGCGTTGAAAAGATCGACCGCGTTTTTGTTAGTCTGCAGGCTGTCATGGAGCAGACGCTATTGTGCGGTGGCGCTAACAATTACCGGCTGTCCCATCTATACAAGGACGGCCTCATTAGAGAGAATGGCTTGTTGCCCCCGTATCTCCGATGCGATCGTGCCGCTGTCGAGCACGCTCGTTTGTCGCTGACCGTTGGTGCACCATTTTCGCGTCCAACAGAGGCTTTGGTCTGAGCAACGTTTAGGGTTTAGGGAATTAAGTGCGTCTGATTTTGTTTTGCCATAATCGAACTTAATGATGAGATGTCTTATTTTGCCGGACACGATTTTGAGAAGGTTGGTCTTATTTGGCCGGACGGAGGAAGTACTGCACTGGTGATGCTCTTGTTATTTATCCGGACATTGTGCCAATTTTGACTGGAACCTAATATATCATATGTGTCCTTGTGGCCTAATGGATAAGGCATCGCCCTCCGAAGGCGGGGATTGAGGGTTCGAGTCCCTTCAAGGACGATTTTTAGCCACTACAAAATGATGTGTACCACACATAAAAGTCAGCATTCGTGTGGTGCACACACAAGAGTCCAAAAAATGGCTGACCAGCACGGCGTCAAGCTCATCACTAGCGGTGTCCAGGCGCTGGGCGTGCAGGCGCATCAGCTAGCGCTGTCGCATGCGGATGCCAGTGAACTCGCCATTGCACCATTGGACCTGGTGGAGATCTCCACCGCCTCTGGTAGTCACGTACTGCTAGAGTGCATTGTGCTCCATGAGCATCGCATCTGTGCTGCTGGCCATGCGATCGTGAGTCCATGGCTCACGCACGCGCTGGGCTGTTTTGATAGCGCAGCCTACGATATTCGAGCGGTCATAGCCATATCGTCATCTCAAGAGCGAGATCTGCGAAGGAGTTGCCACTGGATGCTGAAGCTCAGCGTGCAGACCAAATACCCACTGGCGCTACAGCCCGCTGGCAAGCAGGTCTCAGCAATCGCCTGCCTGCCTGAGAGCGTGCGTACGCGCAGCATCAACTTGGAAGCCACAGTGCAGCGCCAGGTTCAACGCATGTTTGTCGGTCGCTTCGCTTCTCTGCGTCGACGTCAGCTTGTTCCCATCCAGTTGCTACGCGAGACGTACGTGGTTCGCGTCGAAGAGATCCACTATTCGCAAGACGGGAGCGATGACAGCGACGCGACAGACGATGAAGACTCGTTCTCAGACGTCAAGCCGCCCAAGGACACTGTTCAAGTGCACGTGATTGGATGGAGCGACTCCGACAACGACGCTGCCGACACAGTCGCATCCGAGCTGGCGGCCCTCTCTATTGAGCCCAAGGACGACGGCGACTCCTTCGCGGCAGCACTGGCACAGCGGCTTGAGCAGAAGGCATTCGTGGGATATGACAGTCTGATCCACGATATGATACTCAACCTTGCCCTTATCCTTCGAGACGATGGCAACCAAGGTCAAGCTGGCGTTTGGTCCGCGGAGCAGATCGGATCGCATGGGGTTTTGCTCTCGGGAGTGCACGGCGTAGGCAAATCGCTAGCGCTCCGGGTGCTGGCCAAGGAGCTCGAGCGTGAGCGCATCTCCACGTGGCACGTGGACGCTATGACACTGCGCATGGACGCCGAGAACGCCAAGTTCGCCACGCTGTTCGAGTATCTTGTCACGCAGATACAGCGAGTGTGGCCGAATTATTACTGTGGTGGAGCCAGCAACAGCTCGAAGGGCGTGATCCTGATCGACGACATTGACGTGTTGTTCCAGTCTGGCGATGGCGAAAGCAGCGAAGACGATGCATTGCCGCCTCTGGCCAGCGCTCTCTTGCGCTTGATGGACCACATGAGTGACGACACGCGGCTGTGCGTAGTCGGCACAACTTCGGATGCTGATACAAAGATCCCGCTGGCTGCCAAGCGATCTGGGCGATTCGGAAAGGTCTTGGAGGTCGTCGTCCCGACCGAAGCCATGCGCCATGCCATTCTATCTCGACATCTGAGTGCGCTGCCCATCGCACAAGACGCAATGTCAGACAGCGTGCACACTTTGGCGTCCAGACTCACGGTGCTCACGGGAGGATATGTCGCCAAGGATCTCGTTCGGATATGTCGCAATGCGCTGGTTAATGCGAACAAGCAGGCACGCAGCCAGCCAGAACCAAGAGCAGACGTCAACGTGACGTGGGAAGATCTCCTGGCTGCACAACAGCAGATCAAACCCTCGCAACTACGCGAGTTGAACGTAGCATCACCGGGCGGAGCTCACGCATCGCTACAGCAGACTGTCTTTGCTGGATACGAGCAACTTCAGAAACAGCTCTTTGAATTTGTGTCTTGGAAATTCCATCCCACGGTAGCGATGAACGTACGTGCTATTCGTTTATTGTGTTTGGGAGATTTTTGGCTAACGATTGATATTTGTTCAGCGCATGGGCATCGCTAACGCGTCTGGCGTCCTCGTGTCAGGACCATCAGGCTGCGGCAAGTCGCTGCTTGTGAAGACGCTCGCTGCACAGGCTCAAGTAAATTTTGTGGCTGTCAAGGTGAGTGAATGCAACCACTCACTTCCCTTCCATGATGGATCTATTCACGTTGTTCACGCCACTGCTACCTCTAGTCCTCTGAGCTGATGTCCAAGTACTTCGGAGACAGTGAGAAGGCGATTCGACAGCTCTTTGGTATGTGGAATTGTCGAAAGTCCCATTGAAACCAGCTAACCTTGAATGCCATCTTTAGCTCGCGCTCGTGGGACTTCGCCTTGCCTGCTGTTCTTTGATGAATTCGACTCCATCGCACACAAGCGATCGTTTGGCTCGGGTGGTGATGGAGGCAACGGCACCGGTGTCTATGCTCGCATTCTTTCGACGTTCCTGAACGAAATGGATGGCGTCGGCGCTAACTCCCGAGGCTCGTCCAAGAAAGACAAGGGCGAAATCTTGGTCATTGCTGCAACAAATCGCATTGACGCCTTGGATGCAGCGCTGATCCGCCCGGGACGAATGGACAAATGCATTGAGATTGGGCTGCCGACAACCGAAGACAAAGTGGTACTCACTCAATGCGCTTCGTGTGCTTCCATTTGGCTATCTGCTGACATTCTTTCCTTTTTCGTGGCTCACAATAGCAAATTCTAGCTCATTACACCAAGAACATGCCATTGGCAGCCGACGTGGACATCAAGGCGCTCGCGAGTCGACCAACTGGGTATGCTGCTTCTCTTTGCTTCGGTTCCTCGTCGGCGTGGTCAGGCTAACCGTGTGCTTTGATGAATCATTAGCGAGCGCGCTTTCACCGGTGCGGACATTGCGGTTGTCTGTAAGGAAGCCGCATTCCGCTCACTTCGCCAAGATATCGACGCGGCTTTCGTTTCCATGGATCACTTTATCGCAGCGTGGGATCAGCGCACACGTAAAAGCTCCGTCGACGACAAGTAATTATTTCCATGAGCATCAGATCATCGCGTCTTCTCTGTCTTCACGGGTTTCTCGCTCACGTTGGCGTCGTTCGGTTCAGTTTTCGGTCGAGTTGGGATCAGACGCAGCGCATCACGAAGAACACGACTATGAACGATGCGCTTTGCAGCAGGCGAAGCTTCCACTCGTTCAGAGTGAGCCACCTTACTGCGCTTGTTAGGCACCGCAGCCTTCTCTGTCTTAATTTCTTTGGGTGATTCCGTTCGCTTGCGGATAATGGGTGCTGGTGTATCTGACTGGCCTTCGGTCGGTAATGGCGACCCTGAGACGTCCGGAACCAAGCCAAACACCAATCGAAACGGGAAAACCGATTGCACAAACGGATGGAACAACGCCTGCTTCGCGGTGAGGCGCGTGTCCGGGTTGATATCCAGCAATCGCTGGATGAAGTCGCGAAATGTCGCGTCTTTCGAGCCTTGCAGCTTTGCAATCGCCTTGAACCGATGACGCAGAGATACGATGTTGGCTCCATCGACCGATCTCTTCTCTCGCTTCACCCGTGACACTTCATCAGATCCATAGGCGGCACATGAGTGCTCGAGCGGCTTGCCATGGTTCACCATGTGCCTGATCAGATGCAGCAAGTGCTCGTTGGGACTAGACTTGGCTGCTGATAATGGAGGACTGCTGTTGCTCGGTGTCGATGTGTCGGACGCTGATGTGAACAGTGGCTGGCCACTGGCACACTCCACGAGCACACAGCCCAACGACCACATGTCCATGGCAGGCGAGATCAACAAGCCAGCTGCCACTTCCGGCGCTCGATACGCGAGGGTCTGGATGTCGAACCCTGTGTTGGAGGACCCTGTGGCATCTTCGTGCGCCTTGACCTCGTGGTACAGAGCGATGAGCTCCGCATTGATGCAGTTTCCAAAGTCCACGAGTCGTACAGATGCACTGGAGCCCGAGGAGGCTGTAGAGGACGATGGCAGCGTATGCAGAATGTTCTCAGGCTTGAGATCCGCATGAATGAGATCCTACGTCACCATCGATTAGACCTCTCTTCCAGCCACTCTCACAAACACCACAAGGCACTCACCTGACTGTGGAGGATCGCCAGTGCTGCACACAACTGCACTACCATCTGCATCACCATCATACGCCAATGAGCACACGCTTTCAACGACTTCAGACAGCGCATCTTGTACCTGACGCAGCTTGTTCAGCTCCCAATGCGGAGTGCGTGTGGCCTGCTGCTGGTCCTGCATCGCGCCCTCTGCGTGGCTACTGCCTGCAGACGAAGATCCGCTGAGCACCGGAGCCAATCGCCTTAGCAGCGCATGCGAGTGGTGCTTGTGTCGCATGGCGATGGCTGCCAACGGCGGAGCGGCCGCTCCCTTGAGATGGCTCTGCCGCCAGGCGCCCCATAGCGAGACCTTGAGCACGGGCTCGCCCAGCAGCTCCACGACCAGACACACGTGGCCCTGCTCCACGAACACGTCCAACAGCTTCACGACAGCACAGTGGCCCAGCGGATCGCGCTCGTTGAACGCGTTGAGCATCTGCGCCTCCCAGTCGCCGATGCCGTTGAGCTCTTCGTGCAGCACGCACTTGACGGCCACGGGCTGCTCCAGCACGCAGTCCCACGCGCGCACGATGAGCGCGAAGGTGCCTGCGGCCACGCGGCTGAGGAACCGGTAGCGGCCATTCGGCCCCAGTAGCGTCTGGCCTTCCACCAGCGGAAACATGCCGAATGGCATGCAGTATGCAATTCCACAGGTTGAAATAAACAGTGAATGTATGAAAGGGGTCATATCATATTATCAGGGGTATTAAAAGACGCAGACATACAGACTCCGTTTTTTGCGTTAAATAGACCTGCCGCATGCATATGAGTATGCGTGGGCTCATGCATGTATCCATCTTGTGTCCGTTATCGGGAGTTGGATGGCGTCGGCTGCAGCTGATGACGCAGTCGCTGCACTTCGGCCGCCAGCTGGATCTTCTCCTGCTGGGACTGCTGCAGCAGCATGCGCAGTGCGTAAATCTCCTTCTCGTACATGTCGGCGCTCTTGGCGGCTTCCGACTCGTGCTGCTTGCTCATGCGACCGGCGCCTTGGGCCAACAGGTGCATGTGATTCTCCTGTGCAGCGTCGGCGCCGGCTTCACGACCGAATGAAGCCGACGGCTGCGGCTGGATCATCGGAGGACGTCCGGTCGGTGTGAACTTGGCAGCCGATCCATTGCTGCCGTTGGCTGTCACGGGAGGAGCAGCAGACGGAAGTAGAGTCGGCAGGACGTTGTGCATCGCAGCAGAGCTGGCGGCAGATGCATCCATTCCCATCGGACGGAACAGCAACTGTGAAGGCGCCAGGTTGGCAAAGTTCACACCTCCGTTTGATCGGTTGGCCTGGGCACCAGTTGGTGGCGTGAAGCCCATGGCTGCTGGGTCAGATGAAGGAGCGATCATGGCTGCCTTGCGCTTTTTACCAGAGGCGTTGTCGTTGGCACGAGGTGCTGCCGGACGAACTGCCTTGGGCTTCTCAGCTACGCGCTTGGTCGAAGGCGAGGGCGTACGGGCGTTTTGGCGTCCAACAGGTGACGTAGAGTTGGCGGCCTTTGCGGCATTGCCACAGATCGTTCTCAGCTCTTGCAGCAAGGAAGAGCCGAAGCGAGCCAGGCAGTCGCCTTGCAGGCCACAAAGAGCAAGCTCCTGCTCCGTGGTCGGCACGTACAGAGCCACCTTAGCCAGCACCTGGTTGGGCAGAATATCCCACGGATCCACGCCGTAGATGTTCACGAGCTTCTGGCGCCAACTCTGTAGGCACTGGAAGACCACGCGTGCCTGATCTTCACTGAGCGCCTTGCGGTTCAAGGGTGTCGTAGCTTTGGTCTTGGGAGACATGGCGGAGGCCTGTTGTTGCAGGTGCAGGAGGCGCTGGGCATTGGTCTGCTGGATCACGTTGAGTCGCTGGGGAAGCGTAGCTTGGTCGCTGTACTCGGCTTCGCTGGTGGCAAGTTTAAATAGATGTTCTTCCATACGATAAGCGAGTCCTGGGAGCTTCTCAAGCACCTTTGGCGGCGCGTTGGGTTTCAGCGCCTTGAGGAACGCGACGATCTTGGTTAGCATGCCATCGCGCACTGAGCCATCGATGTGACTGCGCCAGTCGTCCTTCAAGGACGAGCCGGCTTGCTTGTTCGGCGATCGCATCTCTTCATCAGACGGATACCTGTTGCCATTGAATCGTGGCGAGCTCTGGGCGTCGTGCGCCATGTGCACGTCGTCTTCGAGTTGGGACACACGCGTGGGGCTGCCGCCGCTGCTGCTAGAAGTACTGCACGTGCTGCTGTTTTCAAATTCGTCGTGATGTGCCTTGGACCACTTGCGGAGCTCTAGGTCGTCGCCAGCCAGTGAGTCGTCGTCTCCTGCTTTCTGGCGCCGATTCACATTCAATTTCTTCACACGCATTCAAACCAGATTCCACGTAGTTCGGATCGCGCCACTACACCTGCGGAATCAGTGTATTGGTCCAACTGGGTTTGTCAAGCTCTGCCGGCAAGGGAAGGATCTTGCACGGTCAAGCAGCGGTATGGACACGCGACCTCTGAAGGCAAGGTGAGGAAGGGAGGCAGGCACGCGCTCGAAAGGCTGTGACGTGGTATGGGCGGCCGGTGATGACACGCCGTCGTTCAGTCGCTTCTGGCGGAAAAGCGGCGCTGCGGAAGTCGTAGCCTGTGCGCTCGTGAGCTTTTTGAGCTTTCATGACGAGCGTAGTGTCAAAGGCTGGCTCCTGTCCGCCCGGCGACGCGCTCAACCCGAAACATGACGGCGGCGCGTCAGCTTTGATGTTCGTCTGCTGGCCGCAGTGAGCTCAGGGTTCAGTCAGTTTGTTGAAGGCCTTGTATTGAACGTGGGTAGGGGAAAGTCTTTGGTGGTGTGACGATGAGCCGACAGATGGGTGGTTAGGGGTCGACGTCATTGCGTCGCCATGCGTGACGCAGTGAACTTGGGACGATTTTGTCGCCGGCGACAACGTGAGCACGTAAAATGACGCAGTGCGCGTCGACAGGATTGCCTCTGAGACCCCATATTTATGTGTCTATGCGATCCACTCTTGTTTCTAAAAAATACAGGATATATAACGATAGAGGTACAACAGTTTTTGCAAATAGCTTTTCTGGTACAAAAGTCCTGTGCAAAGGGCAAAGGAACGTCCACGAAGGGACTCGAACCCTCAATCTCCGCCTTCGGAGGGCGATGCCTTATCCATTAGGCCACGCGGACATTACGAACTCACAGCGCAAAATAGGCCTACGACTGTCCAGGGACTTGATCTTATCTAAAACATGCGACGTGCACTTGTCGGACATCCAAGAAACACATCATTGACCGGTGGTGCTTCATTACTCAGAACTTAGGAAGCTCTAGGCGTAACACGGTTTCCTCGAGTCTCTCTGCGTGGGTCAGCAGCATGGGCTCCTTCAGAGACAGCGCGCAACTCGCGCCCACAAAGAACGTGCCGTTCTCGCTGCCGATCCGGTTCGAGCAGACAAAGTAGCTGTTCGGCTTGGGGTACGTGCCCTTCTTGAGCGCCTTGATAATGGGCGTCAGTCGCGTGGCCCAGTACGAGAACGTTGGGTATGTGTCGCTCTCGGGGGGCTCAAAGTCGCACCAGGCGCAAGAGAACAGCACCAGGTCGCTGCCGTGGGTCACAACCTGCGAAGCAAACTCAAACGCCTCAAAGGGCGCTTCAAAGTCGCACGGATTGATGTCCATGCAGATGCCGAAGGAAATGGTCTTGTCCAACCAAGGGCAGTACCAGGTCTTGAACTCTCTCCCAGCCGTTGCCCAGAGCTTGTCAGTCTCATAGAGAAATGTCTTGCGTGGATTGCACACGAGCTCTCCGTCGGGGCTGAGAACCATCATGGAATTGTAGAGGCAGCCTGCTTCATCACCATCGACGCCGAGCTCGACATATCCGCAGAGAACCATGCAATGCAGACGACGCGCGTGACGCTGACACCAGCGGAATGTCGGTCCTTCACCTGCTTGCTCCGCCACCTTCCGCACGTCGTCTTTCGTCTGGAATACGTACCCAGTGAACGCCATCTGCACCATTCCCATGTCAGCTGAAGTATTCCCAAACGCACGAAGGCCTTCATACCTCTGACAGCATTAGAACCGACAAGTCATCTTCCTTAGAGAGGGACGAAATCATGGCTTCAACATGCTACGTCGATGCACTGTTAGAGCACAATCGTCATTCTTGCGCCGTACCATTCTCGCTTCTTACCGTCATGTTGCGCTCCACTTGGCTGATCTGCGGATCTGTACACAACACCACACACAATAGGACTCTGAGTCACACCTTCTTCATCCCACTGGCGTCCCTCCTGTGGCTGGCGGAAGCAGTGAGCCGCCGCTCACCATACTGCACGATCGCAATCTGCATCGTCTTCAGATCTGGTTACGATCCGTAACCTACGGCAGGCGGGTACACCCAAAGGTTACGTTTCTAATTTCCGTGGCTGTGATCAGCATCATCATGGGCAAGCGTGGATGTAGCGGCGGCAATGGGAACCAGAGCAAAGGGCGGCCTCAGGCGCCAATGTCTTCTCTGGTGGTTGTGAATCCGTCCATGATCCAGTCGATCGGCAAATCTGCTGCTCCTAAATCAAGGTACGAGTCGCGATAATGGCTGAATGGTTTGGTGCAGGTTATTCAACATGCATGATCCGTAGCAACAAGAAGAAGCCTGCACAACAGCCGAAGAAGGAGCAAACAAAGCAAGACAACAAGAGCAAGCAGAAGAACAAGAAGAAGGACAATGGAGCTGGCAAGATCGTCGCATCTGCTCCCACGACTGTGAGTGTAGCGATGCCAGCAGCCATTTCAGTGCTGCGTGTGAGTGATGCCAAGCACTGTCTGGCCGCGATCTACTGGATGCTGCTTGCACGTTCGCCCAAGAGAAGCTGCGTTATCGTGCTTCCGAACGCAAATAAAGGATCAGCTTCAGAGACGCAGCTCACGGTTCAACAGGTGGCTGGAATCTTTCGCAATCTAGGCTTCCAGACTGTGGGCATCCACAAGAAAATGACTCCCGGCCAGCGCAAAGAGAGCACGGGGCGGCTTCAAGCGAGCTGCAAACTCAACAACCCAGCCTCGCAATTAGTAGTTGTGACTACAGAGCATTTTGTGGCCAGTACCAAGTGCCAACAAGCCGACGTTCTGGTGTTGAACGCGGATTTGGCGGCCAATACGGCGGCATACTCCAGCTTCGCGCACGTTTACTTGGCGACGACAGGCGGGCAACAAGCACCAGAAGCAGACAGCTTCGAGCCTTCCATGACAAACAATGAGCTATCGCAGCTGCAGGCGAGACAGAAGATCGCGACTCAGATCGTGGAAATCAGTCAACGCATGGGGCAGAACGGAGCACGCGACGTTGATGACAAGTGGGCCAACAAGCTCGCCAAGGGGGCAGGCCTAGAAGAAGACGATGACGACGAAGACAAGCATGCGGCCAAGAAGCGGAAAAGAGCTCTGTCGCCCGATGAACAGCGATTGCAGGCGTTGACTGAGAAGCTCTGTGTACTTCTTGCTCGCAAGATCGAGCAGGGAGCAGCTGCGCAGACCAAAACTGGAGGCGCGTCCGCAGCAGCACCAGCTGGTGATCGCTCTGAGAAGCTCCAGGTGCTTGGTCTGGTTACGATCAGTGCATCGGTTGGCTCGTCGATCTCGGACGAGCGAACGTCTGCGCAAACGCGATGGATGGATGCAGCGCCAGGAGACCAATATGGTGGCGAATGGCAGGGCGACGTTCGCCATGGAGCTTCCAAGGACGCAGCATCGCTGGCGCTTCGTCGCCGCTTCTGCTCTTGCCCGAACGTCAAGTATACTCCCGAAACCAAGCACTGGAAGCAGTGGAAACCCAACAAACTCCCACTCGATGCCGACAAATGGGGTGGCGAGTACGGCAAAGTTTGCGGCCATAACGAAGTGGTGATGCATTCTCTGCGCCCGTTCTTCCCGCAAGAAGTGCTCAACTCCAAGATTTGCAGTCGGATCTACCCAGCGCCAGGCAACCAGGGCTTTGACGGCTGTCTTGAGCACCTGCGGCTCAGCTGCATGGACCACAAGACGCCTATGACGATCTGGGACGCAGAGGCCTTCGTGTTCATCACGGCCACAGGCAAAGTCACGTGGACGAAGAAGAACCAGTTGCTGGACCTGTCACTGGCTAGTCTGCAATGCCTCATGATGAACCTCCGAGGCTGGACACTCGCGAGCCAAGGACATCTTCCTCCCGCCACACTGATGGAAGCCGTTCAGCTTTGCTGCCAGTTGGGCGACGGCGATTTGCGTTCGCCCGTGTTGGAGATGAAGCTGGTGAAGCGCATCATGGGCTTCACACTCGGTGGCTCCGTGCGGCTGTGGAAGCAGATCGCTCGAGTCCCGCATCCGCTGTCGACTGAAGATATCTACTGAGACAAAGAGGATCATGCATGTGGACAGGCTCTAAATGCTGAGTGGAAATGAGAGAGATACTTTCTTGGTAACTAATAAGGGGTGTTTCTAATCCGAAAAAGCGCTTGACTCATCGTACTGCTGCTACAGGAGACGACACGGGCGTGTGTGCATCCTCCTCCTTGCGCAGTTCGTGAACGACGGGTCCTTCGCTCTCCGTTACTGCAGACGATTCCTGGCCCTTTTGATCCTGGGCCTCGTTCTGCTGCTGTTGTTGCTGCTCCTGGAGCGTCTTTTGCCGCACGAGACCATGCAGTGGATCAAACACGAGCCAATCATCGCCGCGCGTGATATTGCAATGCGCGTGTTGGTTCTTGACTTGCACGAGCTTTTCCATGGCCTGCTTGTACTCGGTGGCGTTCAGTGGCGGCGCGTCGTTGTCAATCCCGTCAAGCTCCTCGCTATCCGAAAGCAATGGAGGAACACTCGGCTCCGCAAACAGGAACGGGAGGCTACGTAGGATTCACACATGGTGAGTTTCAACAACAGCCAACCAATGGCGCTTTTCTCACGGAGAAGCACGTACTAGTAAGGCAGATGCACCGTGAAGATCTCGAGCAGCCAGCGGCCAGCCATGAACTCCGTGAACGCGACCAGCATTATCTCACAGATTCGGTACACGATCAGCACATACGCCAGTGCGTAGTAGCCGAAGAGCGAGATGGTCGAGACGGCGACGTTCACCACGGGTAGCGTCGTGTGGTGCAGCCAGAGCTCTTCCTGCAGCGTCTCTCCAAAGCGGAAGTGCGGGTACATGTCGCAGATGTCCACCGCATTGGCGTAGGCCTGCGTGAACCAGCGCGCGACCATGGCCAGCCCGGCCACCACGTACACCCAGAGCCACGGCAGCTCGCGCATTCTGCCACCCGCCTGGCCCGACAGTCTGATGTCACGGTTGGGATATTGAAAAACCTCACCGACACAACCGCCGCATCATGCAGCCCAGCCGAATAAGGTTTTTCATTGGGCTGATGAGGTGGCGCTTCACTCAGCCGCCCGTGTGTGTATAACGGCGACTTGACGAGAGGTCGTGTCTTGAGCCACGAGATGGGATGAGAGCTGAGCCATTACGACAGTGAGATCGCTGTGTATGCGCAGTATGATACCATGCCTGACGATATTGTTTGGGCCGTGGATTAATAGTGGAGCTGCGTGCAGTTCTGGTGGATGGATAATTAAAGACTGCACTGCATTGGTAGGTTCGTGAACGAGGGCATCAGCGACAGCGAGTGAGCAATTCCAACGGTCCGTTGGGTCGTGAGCCGATTGGATCGGATCCGTCCGTGGGTCGTGACAGCGGAATGGGTCCAGGTTGACTCTGGGACCGGGTTTGCGACAGGCTCCCAACTGCAGACAAACGACTAAACGACGGCGATGAGATGAGGTGATTACGAAAAACGGTAGGTACGTAACGCCGTTTTAAACACGTAAAAAGCACCACATTCGCCTAAAAAACAAATCAGGGTGCACAAAAATTTGTACGCACCAAGCAAAGCGCAGCTGCGTGTACAAATGTCAGGTTGTGCAGGCCCCATACAAATTCCAAGTGTAAGAGTACTGGGACCGAAATTTTAGCCAATGAAACTTCTGTACGCACGTAAGGCATTTGTACGCACAGCGGTCCACGTGTCGTGGGGTTGAGGGCTCGGGTGCGGACATCGTACACTTTTTGGGGTGCAGGCAACTTGCGCTGGTTTGATGCGCCAGGCAGAAGCATTCCCGGATTTACTTTCAAGGAAGCACAAGAAGCCATGGCTGACCAACTGACCGAAGAACAGATCGCTGAGTTCAAGGAGGCATTCTCCCTCTTCGACAAGGACGGCGATGGAACCATCACGACCAAGGAGCTCGGCACGGTCATGCGCTCGCTCGGCCAGAACCCCACGGAGGCCGAACTCCAGGACATGATCAACGAGGTCGACGCTGACGGCAACGGCACGATCGACTTCCCCGAGTTCCTCACCATGATGGCTCGCAAGATGAAGGACACGGACTCCGAGGAGGAGATCCTGGAAGCCTTCAAGGTCTTCGACAAGGACGGCAATGGATTCATCTCGGCCGCCGAACTGCGTCACATCATGACCAACCTCGGCGAGAAGCTGACCGATGAAGAAGTCGATGAGATGATCCGTGAAGCCGATATCGATGGCGATGGTCAGATCAACTACGAAGAGTTCGTCAAGATGATGATGTCCAAGTAAGCGTTGCGCCTCCCCGCGCCTCGCAACTACATTCCGCATTGTCGTCATTTTGGGCGTCTTCATACAGTTTTCTTTTTTTTAGTATAGTATGCTGACTTTTAAACCAAGACAGTGTTTTTTTTTGCTTTCCGCATTGCATTCCCATGTTCTGATTGCTCTCTGTGTGTGCTTGGCGCGTGATGCAGTGGCGCAATGCTGACGCAGCCATGCCAGGGGTGGTGCCGAAGCTTAGTGAACCCATCGATCCTGATTTATTTGGCCGGTCGATCCCACTGCTACTGTACGCAATGCGCGATATCTGAAGGGTCGTTGAGCTGAACCGACGCGAGCGCGTCTTTGGCTCAGCAGTGAGAGATCCGATGGCCGCGAACGCCCCGAACGAGATCGAGGAGGCGATCAAGCAGCTCAAGAGCAAGCCAGGCTTCTCGTCCTATCTGCTCATGAACAACGACGGCATCGTGGTCAAGTACGAGAACATGGAGTACAAGGAGGCCGTGATGCACGCGTACCACGTGCTGTCACTCTTCAGCCGCACGCGCAAGCACCTGCAGAAGTTGTTCCCAGACCCGAGCGAGAGCGAGATCGAGTGGCTGCGGCTACGCACCAAGCTGCACGAGATGGTCATCGCGCAGCACCTGCGCTTCACGCTGGTCGTGCTGCAGAAGGCCGAGACGGCCGAGACCCTGCCCGAGCCCATCGGCGGCCGCGCCGCTTTGGACGACACCAAGGAGAAGGAGGAGGAGAAACCAGCAGCCGCCACCTAACAGCATCTTTTTATCCAATCGAACGACGTTGTTTTTCCTTTTCAACCAATTACAGCGCGTACAACGCTTGTTGAAGGTGGCAGATGCGCACATTTCGCCGCTTTGCGTTTGATGAGATCAGGAGGCGACGGTATGGACGCGTATTACTACAGCGTGACTTCACAACGGAGGATCACATGAAGACGCAGTCGGCCTGCCGCTCTGATGTGGAGTCCGTCGTCTCCGCTGCGCAGCTTCCCCATCGTCGGCGAAAGTACCGTGATCCCTCTCTTTCCGGAGGAAGAATCCAGGAACAGCAGATCCTCGCGGACTGTACCAGTCAAACCGGTACCATACGGTAGCAAGATTACGGCTCACCAGGCGGCGGCTTCTCCACTGCGGAGCTCTTGGGCCATGGATCAGGTCCCGCCGCTCTTTGCGCATGCACTGCGCTACGTCCCGGGCGACGCAGTCCGGACGCCCTTTGGGCCTGGCACTGTGGCGGCCTCCTCCTCCACCAGGTGCGTCCGCTTTCCTGCTCTCTACGCGCTCTCAGAAGCGGAGATCCCGACTGATTCATGATCTCTTTGCCGATAGTAAGAGCCACGTAGCCGTGGAACTCTCATGCGGGGCCACGCTGTATGCACGGGTACGTCACTCACACTTGCAGGTAATGCCGTCGTCTAGAGCCTGACCGCACTGTCCGCTTGTTAACTCGTCTAGCGCGGATGCCTCGTACCGGAGCTGCGCATGCTGTCCTGCGGAGAGCTGCCCAAGGGCACGCGCGTGGTCGTTCTCCCAGGCGGCGGGAGCCAGACTCACGCACAGGACGAAAGCGCGACAGTCGGCACTGTTCAGTCCTTCCTGTAAGACCAGTCCGTTGTGGTGTCGCTGCCTGCTGTTTGTGTCACATGCTTCGGTCCCTTTCTCTAGCATTCGCGAGCAGCAATACCAGGTGGAGATGCAGAATGAAACGCTGCTCGTTGAGGTAATAGCGAGATGCTCGCATTCTGGATCTCACTCTGCTCACTTCGTCCTATGATGCTGCAGAAAGATTCGCTGCGACTCGCGCCCACGACGCGAGTGCGCACAGCCTATGGCTTAGGCACTGTGACCGCGTATCGAGCGCCAAGCGACTCGTACGCAGTTGACCTTGACTTCGGTGCAAGCGCATACCTGGCCGTACGTTCTTTCTTCACACGCCTGCAAGTTCATTGTGCATTTGAACGACCGGCTGACGACATCGGTGTCAATTTGATTGCAGTCGAGTGCCGTATCCAGCGTCGATTTGCGTCTGCTCTCGAAGATCCCCAAGCCATTGAGTGCGGAGCAGATCTACGCAGAATTCGACGGCCGGATCTCTCACGAGGACGCTCAAGCGCTGAGTCTCAAGGCTGAACAGACGTACGTTCACATCGAAAGCTTTTGCGAGCAGCACGCTGAAGTCATTTCGTTTTTATCGACAAACGCAACCTACGGAGATCAGTACTCACAAGCACTCAGCACTTTGCTGGATCCAACGCTGTCGGAAGCCTCCGCGCGCATGAAAATCGCAGGCGCCACTGAGATGTCCAAACTCAAGCAGATCGCAGCCAGCGCTAAGCAAACGCTCGAAGAGGAGCTGCTGGATGGCAAGGACGCATCGACCTTTGTTGCCCAGGCAGCAAAAGTACTCAGCCAGCTGAAAAACAGCCATGAAGTCAAAGCTCTGAGCACTGAATTGCGTACTCGGGCGACCAGTGAACTCTCTCGTGCACAACAGAAAATAAAGGAAGGTGAAGACGGCCAAATCCTGACATCTCCACGCGGTGCAGTTGTGGAGTCGCACCAACAGCAACGCATCGTGGTCTCTCAGGTGCTTCAGATTCTGGAGAGCAAAATGCGTGAGCAGCAACCGAATTTGGATCCCCAAACGCTGCAAACACAGCTTTTGTCCAAGTTCCAAAAGCACGAAGGCGATATCTTGCGTGCCCAGGAGGCCATGTCTCAGTTTGAACAGGTCGCAAGCGCCAAGCTGGGAGTGAGCTCGCTCACAGAGCTGGACCCGATGCAACTGCTTTCAAAGGCGGAAGAGATTTTGCCCCAAATGTCTGCGAAAGCGAGTGTGCTCGTAGCCTCGGGAGAAAAATACTGGACGAGTATGCAGCAAACCACTCAAGGACAGCAACTTCTCAGCAAAGCTAAAAAGCTCGTGGCCTCGGTGGAAAATCCCGATGCATTCTGTGAAAATGTGACGAAAGCCATCGCTGAAGTGAAGCTGGAAAACCTGGCCAGTTGGGGTTCCACGATCACGACCAACAAGCAGAAGCGACAGGAGTTTATCGACCGTGTGAAGGACCATTGCCTCGACTTCTTTATGTCGGTGCTTCCATCAATCAAGGTTGATACGATTTCGGGCGTAGAAGAAGGCATTGAGTATTCAATCGCAAAGCTGGATCTGTCAAACTTCCGTGTGCGCAAAGAACGCGTCAAGGTCCGCATGGGTACTGTCGTAGATGAAGAGCTGTTTACAGTTCGTGCAACTCATCTTACGGCTCTCCTCAAGGGCTTCGAGTGGACATTTGCACAAAAGTACTTTCCATACGTGAATGGAGGCGGACTGGCCGACGCTGAGCTTAGTGGCGGTGTGATCTCATTGGGCTTCAAGGCTGAGAAAAAGATTGTGAACCACGAGACGGGCGAGTTCAAGCCTACTCTGGTACTGAATTCTATGGAAATCGAGATCCGAGATGAGCTCAAGATCACGGTCCAAGGAAGTTGGTTCAGCGCCATCTATAACATGCTGGCTTCGGTATTTGCTGCGCTAATCCGTGAGTATCTGGCGAAGACAATGGAGAGTAAGCTTCTCGGGCACATGATCCGACTGCTCAAGACCCTGAACGATCAGATTGACAACTATTGGCCACTGATCCTGCAGTTATTGGATGTTCGTGTCGAGGATTTGCCTCCAGCGAGTCCTTGGCGAGGCGCCAAAGAAGTGGACATCCAGCCACAGCAAATGGATATCGCGTTCTCCAAGCGCGAAGGCATTCCGTTTGTATTTGCACGTGGGGTGCTGAACAAGTACGTGGTCGTGAGTCGAGTACTTGACGTGGAGGTTTCAAACGGTGGAGCGAATGCAGCTGATCTACTGAAAGTGCCTGTGGGCTCCAGTGTTCTGGCGATCAATGGGTTTTCTTGCTCAAAGTTGACGCTGGGCGAATTCAATGAGCTGCTGCAGACATTACCGTTGCCATACAAGGTTCGCTTCACGCTTGCGGCCGAAGATCCAGCAAGAACGCGTCAACAACGTGTCGTGCCAAGGCCGGAGGTTTTCAGTGTGGTCTTCCGACAAGAAGGGCCATTTGGGTTACGGCTGCGTAATCGTCCCTTATCCCTCTATGGAGCAATTGTATTGGGATTCACAACCTCCAGCGATGGCGTCAAAAGTGTGGCTGAACAGAGCGGCAAGATCCAGCCAGGGCAGCTGCTCACACGTATAAACGACACAGATCTCCGCTTCAAGAAGTTGCCTGAGATTCTCACTCTGCTCAAGGCAGCTACACGACGCCCAGTAACATTGCACTTCGCATCCAGTCCCGACGGAATCGTAAAAGTACGTCATTGGCCGCCCATGATCGAATTGGAGGTCTCGGATGAAGAAGCAGCTGATGGCCGCAACTACGTCGTGATTTCTGCTTTTTCCCGCGTACCTTCATTCGCTCAAAAGAGCCACGTTGTGCATTTGGGTGATGTGTTACTCAGCGTCAATGGTATGCCGATGCATGCTCCACAACAAGAAGGCTTTGCAGCAATCATGGAAACGCTGCGCCGTATTGCTGAGACCAAACAGCCCATGCGCGCAATCTTTGTCAGTCGCGAGCAGTACCTCGCCCATCGAACGCAACTGCTTCAACCAACGAGTCCAAGCAATACGAATGAAAAGAGCGAAGACGAGACTGACAAAGAAATCGAGGAGCCCCAGTACGACGAAAGCTTGGAACTGAAAGAAGTCGTGTTTCCCAAGGCCCCACTTGGGATACTCTTTGGCAATTGGAAGGATGAAGCTGCGTACGTTCGCCAGTTCATCTCAAGCGCAGGCCCAGCCGAGAAGACGGGCATGCTACGCACTGGCCACGCCGTTCTCCAAATATGTGGCAAGACAGTCGACGCAGATGCGACACCTGCAAGCATCGAGCAGATGATTGAGGACGTCAGCGAAACAGAAGCGCCACCGACATCATACACTATCACGGTGCGCGATCTAGAGGTGGAGCGTGAGCTAATGAAGTGAGAAACGATTTAACATTAAAAATCATAATATACCGTCTATATCGATATTCGCTTTGGACAGTGCTTCTCGTAGCAAATTGTCGACGTCGAACTCAAATTTGTCCACATCATCTTCAATGAAGTCTGGAATTAATTGCGGCGGGGTGACTTCCTGAGGAGCGATAGGTTTTGGGGCTGCAGGCGTGCTCGACTTTGGTCCACGAATGGTCACGAGTTTGTTTTTTGCTTCTGTAGCCCATAATGACAAGCGCGACAGAGTCATGAACGAGATACTCTCGTCGATCCGTGGGCCCGTCGACAATTGGTTTAGAGCAGACACCGCGTCGCCACCTTCGTCATCCTGGTCGTCTTCTTCTGCAACAGGGGACTCACGCTCCCCAGTCGATAGATTAGTGACATGACTCATCGCCGCAGCCAGAGACGCATATGATTCTTCACGATCCAGTTGCGCCAATGCTCCCGAGAGGCTCTGATACTCAACAGGACCTGGTGACGAAGATCCGGCAGAAGCACTTCCTATACCTGAGAACTGAACTATTGTCTTGCGAGAAGAAACGGCCGAGCTTGCTTTCCTCGAGGCGTCATTTCCATAAAACTCTTTCAGGATCACACGGCGTTGATAAGAAAGCATGACCTGCACGAATTCGTCTTTGTCGATGACTTGATCCTCGCCTGCTGCTCTATTGTACAGAACAAGCGCTTCGCGGCGGTCGATGTTTGGTTCCAAGACAATAACCAGCTCGCAAAATTCCCGAAAGTCCAGAGTCCCGTCTCCATTCGTGTCTACGGTGCCAAACATCTCGTGGATATCGTGGATTTGCTGCTCGTAGAGAACAAACCAGTAGTTCATGATCTTTTCCAGCGCAATGTCAATGTCGAGGCCAACGACACCGGTAGTCGTCGTCTGTGAGGTGCATAATAAATTGATTTCTTCCTTGAGTTTGTCCAAGGTTTCGTTTGAATCTTCTTTCGTGTAGGAAAACACTCGGTCGATTGTTTCACACACGATTTCGGTCTTCACAGAAACTGATTTCGGGCTTAAGAAAATGCCGTCACCAAACGCGGTTCTCAATTTCTGGGCGATTGCAGCAGCTTGCTTGCGGCCCTTCTTGTATACTCCAGCTATCGCATAACAGCGAAATCAGAGTTGACTTGCCACACTAAGTACATTAGCACCTCACTGACCATTAAAAATGACGACGACAACGAACAAGAAGAAATCTATGCCTTGCACAGAGCAGGCATGAGACTCAGGGTCTAATGAGCCGGTGAGCAGGCCGAAAATCCGTACACGAGCACTTTCCTATCGTTGAGCAACTCCCCCAAAAATCAGCAAATGAGCTCGCATACTTTGGCATTTGCTCCACGTACCCTTGCGTGTTTTCGAATGGCAGCATCGAGAAAAACGAGTTGACTAATGGCGAGATCCTTCAAACCGTAGTGCAAAACGTACATTTCCATGATGAACTGGGCTAAGTTGTTTCGTAATTTGGCTGCATTGTCGTCCTGGTCGTCTTGGATCATTTTGGCTTGGTAGTACCCAACGATGATCGAATGTAACTCGCTCAGCGTGAGAGGTTTTCTTTTTGATAGGATTTTGCGGATCTTGGACGACGGGATCTTTGCTTGATCGATGATACTTGCTATTCCAAATCCATACTTGTTCGTGCGTCTGTTTTTGATAATCAAATCGTCTTCTTGGCTATTTTGACCTCCTCCGCGACGACGACCACGACTTTTGCCTGATAACCCGGTCCTTGCATCCTCCTCATCTTCGTATTCGTCATTATCATCGTCTGTAGATCCGTCGCGGTTTCGCTGGCGATCGGTTTGCACTGCTTGCTCCACCATTACAGGACATGCTTTCACCAGTTTATCTCGTAGCTCTTGGACCTCTCGGGCATGTGTCAGAGCTGCTTCTTGAGCTTCATTTAGCTGCGCATTGTTTTTCCATCGCAAATTGGTGGCCAGTTGATCTGCCTCCAAAAGTTGCTGTTGCAACTCAGCATTCTTGTTCTTTTCCAGCTGGAGTTCCTCCATGGTGTCATTTACACATTCAAGCAGCTTACGATCTTGATCACAGAGATCATCGTCTATCATGGCCCGCGCCAGGTTCAGTGGTGGTGGTCCGTCTTCATCTTTATTTACAGCTGTAGACGATCGATTACTCTTTAGAAGCGTCGAAATCAACGTCTGGAAACGAGTTATCCGACTTGCTGAGCGCTCGAGAATCGCGTTTTGCTGAACACTTGAGCTCAGCAAAAACTCCGACCGGATTTTGCTACACGTGAGGAGAAGAGGTCAGCTTCGATGAACAACACAATGATCTCGCAACTCACTCTGTCATATCTTGAATGTCATCCTTGAACAATGCGCGCAGGACTTTGTCCTTTTCGTAGAGATTCATCTCGTTTGTGATTTGCACTAACGTGTCGGCCGTGAGATGTGCACGCAACGCATGGATGACCTGAAGTACAACGTGCTGCTTTTCTTGCTCATCCATATACTGGAAATGCTGCAGCACGGCGCTCAATTTTTCACCTAGTTCGTCATGCGCGGTATTGCGGTGTGAGATCTGATCGATCGCCTTGATGTTGAACCTCGTCTCAATGTCCTTCAGCTTGGCCACCCGAGCTTCTTCCTCTCGAAGCCGAGATTTATATTGTGACCGCTCCTTCGCCATATCTAGAGCGTAAGCAACGTAAGTTGATGATCACCAATCGCTTTGGAATATTCCACACAAGTCTGACGACTCTACCTGCTTCCATGGTGACGCGTTGCTGCTGCAGCAAATGCCGGTGTTCGTAGTAGGTTAACTGTTGCGCAAAGCACTCGAGTGCGTCCATCTCATGAGGAGCTGAGGCTGTAGGCAAGTCCTCGGGGTTCATGTAAATCGCTGCTGCTAGATCCCTAAAGACAGACACAGGTGAGCATTCCAGCAGTAATAGCCCAATCAGGCCAACGTACGCGCATATCTTGACCAGAATCCCCTCGTGCCGCGCAAACACGCTCGTGGCTTTGCACAGACAGTGAATAGCGATGGCTGTCTGCAACCTGTTGGGCGTGGGCTTGCCTCTCGTCAGAGCAGCCGACTCTCGAAACAGCATCTCGCAATAGAGCGAGAAGGACGAGAAGTTGGCGGTCTCCGCCTCCAGGCTCTGGAGCCAGGCCGTGATCTTGCTGGCGTCCGACGACGTCAAGATGGTCACCCTGTTGCTACGTGGCGATGCGCCTGGTATATGCTCTCGCAGCACTTGGGAAGACACGACGGCAGACGCAGAGACGTCGCCCATGGGCGAGTGCGGGCGGAACAAGGGCGGCATCTTGCGCCGCGGAGAGCTGCTCTTGGGCGGTGACGGAGAGGATGCTGCCCCTGCCAGACGTGGACTGCCGTTATCTTTAGCCAGGAAGGCACCGCGCTGGGCATGCAGCTGCCGTGGCGAGCCGACCATGGCCGGGAACGAGTTGAGCGGCCGTAGCGCCGTGGATCCTGGACCGTTGGAGTCCGCAGTGGTCTCGTTGCGCAGCGCGTCGCAGACGTCGTCCCTTGAGTCGTCATTCACGAAGTCTGGGTCCACGTGGCGATGGGGAAACTGCAGCAACGGGCGCGTGCGCTGGCTGCCGCTCGTGCGCTCTGGCCGTGGACACCGCATGTTGCGGCAATGACTTCAACTCACGAAAAGGCGCGCATACGGGTCTATGATTGGCTGGATATTTTGATTGGCTGAAACTAGTTGTGAATTCTTTGGATTGGATAAAAATGAGCGTTTGCGTTACCTTCGGCACACCTTCGTTTTACACTCAGTTGAGCCATGATGATTGAGTGACAAGTGATGATCTCTAATAGCTAAGGCCTTGCTGGCATCTCCACCAGCAGTAAATGTGCAGATTGGTCCTATTTAGACCCAGTTCGACGCCACGACCGTCTTACGTGGGGGCTCTTGGGTCTTGTACGCTTCTGTCGGACTCGAGACGCCACCGTCTTGGACTGCCTCCTGCACAGTGAGAACGACCTCTTTAGCTGGTAAATCGCTGGCGAAGGTGATCGATTCGCGCGGCGTCCCGAGCCACCGCTCTTCAAAAGCCGCCAACGCGGCCTGCTTGCGCTTCTTGGCGCACATGAGCGCTGCTACAGCAATGGCGACGGAGATGCCTCCTACAGCCAGCACAATAAGGCGGGTGTTGCTATCGCTTGCTTCCAGAGCCTCGCTTTCGAATGCGTCCTTGCCCAGAGAACGCAAGCCTGCCAAACTGCCACTCTCACTGCCGAGCGCCAAGCTGTTCGCACTTCCACTCGAGTGCGAGGGCGAGAGATAAACAGCGATGGTTGGAGCATGTGTTCGCACTGCAGGCAAAGCACGCGCCCATTAGCGTACCGCACACAGTAAAGGCATCGGATTGGGCCACGTACGTGCTGGATTCGCAGGTGTCGGCAATGGGGCACTGCCGTCGACCACAGTACACAGGGCGAGGAAGACTATGGTGACATGACGCATCAGGTGCGATGTTCCTTTCAAGCAGCAGCGTACACACGACGCACCTATGGACAGCTGAAGAAATCGCTGCAGAGATCGCACGCGAGAAGAGCGAAGCGAGGTAGTCATTCTCCTTGTGATGGTCTCTTGTGGTGGAGGAGCGCAACTTTTTGAATGGAAGCGACGGTGTTCTGAATTCGGCATTGATGGAGTTTGACCTTGAGAATGAATTGAGCGATGTTTGAATTGGTGAACCTTGAAATGCTCCAATTGGATTTTGAGGCGAAATGTCAATGGTAAAGCTGTGGTGCGCAGAGTGTGGTGAAGTAAGCGTGTTTTCCGTCACGATTGCACAGAATGCAGATGTAAATACCTTGAAGGAAGCGATTTTCTACCATCAGCGATACGACCTCAGGCACGACTTTCCTTCAAGCTCACTGAATCTGTACCTGGCGAGAGATGGCAATGGTGGCTGGATGGGGGATTACCATGAAGCAGAGAAGCTCCAACGAGGAAGAATCGACAGCAAGTATGAGAGAATGAACCCAATGCTCGCTCTTGATGACACGAACTGCTTTGGCCCTGCTTTCAAACCTGGACGCAACGTCCATGTCTTGGTGGCGCTTCCTCCGAGTGAAGTGGAAGCTCAGGTTGTGTCAAATCTGTCTACGTTTGAGAGTATGCTAAAGCACTGTCCAAAGACTGCCGATTTGCCGCAGGAGGGGGACTTCTTGATGTTGTTTGAATGGACGGACAGCGACTGCGGAACCGCGAAGGACATTGAAGCGATCAACCGCATCGTGCGCTTTACTGGCCCTCGCTTCTACGTGCGAAAAGAGATCTTGTGCGTGCTGGAGAACCTCAGAAAGGTGTATCAACAGGAGTTCGACATGGGCGAGGTTTGCGATCTGCAGTTCATTCTGATGGGGAGCCCAGGAACAGGCAAGAGCTGTATCTTAGCTCTGCTGTGCTTTCTCATTGCCGTCAAGTACGATCGGCCGGTTGTGTGGATGCGGAAGGTCACTGCTGGGCGCAATGTGACGGCTACACGCTTGTTTTATCAAGGCAAGTACTACGAATGGGATGATATGACAGGCGAGACGTATCAATGGCTTCGCGATGCCATGAAAGACAGCGATATTATTGATGGTAAAGCGTGCTGGTTTGTTCTCGACGGGATAAGTGAGCAAGAAGTCTTGGACAAGAAGTGGAGCCACCACTTCGCATTGCTGGCGACTTCTGGACAATTCAAGCCTGCGCAATTGCGGACGACATGCCTTTTGCCGTACTGGAAGCAGGCTGATTTGGAATATTACGGCCGCGAGTACTTGGGGATGACGGAAAGCGAGATTGATGAGCGTTCTTTTGTGTCCGGGGGAAATCTGCAGACGTTTCTGTGCGATCACAATGCCAAATCCATTTTGGCATATGCTTTGTACTGCATTGGGAATCATGGTCACGAAGAATATCTACTCAACAAGGACAGACTTGAATCAAACGACCAGCTTGACTACATCCACATGAGAGGAGTGCAGTACCCCAACAACTCGGAACACTACGTGGATTTATGGAATTGGGTTGGCTGTGTCACGTCGAAATTCGTGATGCTTCATCTACTGACGATGGTGAAACCCTGGTTTTTTGAAAAACTGATGCGAGTTGCGAGAGAACTGAACGACGAGCGCCTTGAGAGTGTTGCGTATGAAGTCTCTATTTCCACACACTAGTTCGCACTCGACACAAAATCAATGTGCGTTGGTACAGGTACAACGAGATGGATCGAAAGAAAAAGACGGTTTTGGCAACGCTCACGGACTATTGGGCGATTTCGACTGGGGGTGCCAACATTTATACGCTGGAGAAGTGGGCCAAGAACCCGTCCATGATGACCTACTGGATCCCGTCGAGCGGCTTGCTAGGCACCATTCATGCTGTTGTGAGAAGGACATTCAAGGCTTCTCGCGTTGCCAACTACCAAGACCAGTTTTGCTTGCTGCAGCTGACAAATACAAGCCAGCACAAATGCAATGCCGCCATTCTCTTGAAGGTGGCAAAGCCCTTCCTGGATCTGAACTTGCACGTGTGCTTTGTGGCGCTTGTTCCATACGAAGCCACGCTGCTTGAATTCCAATGGAGCGCAGAGCTGCTCACGAATGAACAAGTGGTCAGGAACATTCCGTTGTATGTCGCGTGCCGGTACGATGGCGTTATGCCGAAGTAAGGTGAGGCTTTACAGCTTAAGGTTCATCTGCAGTTAAGTCGAGTATGCAGTCGTAGTTGAGTGAGCTACATGAGCAAATGAATGTGTTTATGAGGTGGGTTACTTTGTGGTTACACTGTGCAGTCGAGGAATTCTGCTGGCCTCACGGGCCACGTGGCGTACTGACCTCACGATTTTAATGGACTGCATCATCTATACAATCTCAATTTACTGCAATAGACGGAAGCAATGGCCACAGAAAGACCTCCATGAGAAGGATTAGCCTTCTCGTGACTCTGTTTCCTGCTCCTGATCTTCACATTCGCAGAACCGCAAGTGCAACGGCATTGTGTCCCACAGTGTCACATTTCTACCAATCACAGATGCACACATTCAACAATACCATCTATTTCGACCAATAAGAGTCTGATCCCTTGAGCGGGCATTCCGTTGACGTCGCGCATTCTGCCACTGCCAAGTGGAGCGTGAAGCGCATCCGGACCCCACGAGCTGCTCCACGTGCCTCTTTGGGCTGGATCCGACCCCTGGACCTCGTTCGCTCTTCGCCTCTGCATCCGATGGACCTCCTGCCCACTGGCGCGGGTCTGAGCTCCTCAGGCGCCTGGGGCGGCCGTCCGCAGCACGTCAAGGACGCAGCGCTGGCCGCTGGATCGTCCTTCCTGGCCCTCGTGCTGCTCCAGCGCGTGCTTCTGGCCGACACAGAGCAGCAGGACTCGCTCACCATGGCGCTCCTGCAACTGTGCACGCTGCTGCTGCAGTTCGGCGGGACCTGGCTCACGCGCGACAAGCAGAGCACGAGCACGCTCCAGTTCCTGACCGCGGCGCAGACCAATCCTGCACTATCAGCGCGCATTATAGGCAACGCGTTGCGCATCCTCGCGCAGTGCTGGGTTCGTGTGGATGCGTTGCATCACTTCGGCTTCCTGTTTGCGTTTCTGCTCGAGAACATCGACGCGCTGCTGCTCCAGCCCTTGATGGACGCGCTGCGTAGCTCCTCGTCTTCATCCGGCAATGCTCACTCGACCTGGCTTCTCGTGCTGCTCGGATGCGTCTTGGTCGCTGGCGTAGACGCCTACGAGTACGGCTCGCTGCTGCATACGGTGCTGCTGATTGCGCTGGCGCTGGGCACGCGTCTGGCGCAGAACCGCATGGCCGAGACGACGTTCCGACTGGCATCGTCACCTCAATTCCACCTCGCGTCGCTCGTCAGTGCGTGCGCATTCCTGCTTCCGATGTCGTGGCTTGGACTTGCGTGGCGTCCGAAACGCAGTGGAAATGAACCGCTTTACACTCATTCCGTCGACGGCGGTGCGTTCTGGTGGGTCGCGTGTCTTCTTGGCGCAGCGGCTTGTCATCTCTTCTCGCTGTATTGCGCTCGTAATCCCGTGCCGCACACGCTATCGCGTCAGCGGTGGCTCACGCTCATCGTGTGCTCCGCCACGGGTCTCGGCGGATCGCTGCTGGTCTCAGCGTGGCAGGACGACTGGTTCCGCTTCGTCGCCGATGCTGTGGCCTCTCTCGTCATTATCTACGCGCAAGTGACGCAATTCCAAGCAGCAGAGACTGACAATTTCGTGAGCAACGCTTCATCGGACATGGAAGCGTACGGCTCGCTTTCGACGACTTCCAAGACCACCATGACGGATATCTTGCGTGTACTTTGGACCAAGGAAGACTCGCGTCGCATGCTGCTTTTCCTCGGAGTGAACGTCGTCTACATGTTTGTAGAGTTGGCTGTGGGCATCTGGACCAACTCGCTAGGGCTGATTGGTGATGCTGGACACATGTGCTTTGACAACGGAGCGTTGCTCATCGGCCTCGTGGCATCATATATTGGCAAGCTGCCTGCCGATGCGCAGTACACGTACGGCTATGGCCGCGTTGAAGTGCTCTCGGGATTCCTGAACTCGATTCTGCTGCTGTTCATCTCGTTCCACCTCATGGCTGAAGCGTCGTCTCGGTTCTTTGATCCGCCGGAGGTGTCAACGGACAATCTGCTGCTCACGTCCACAATCGGTTTGCTGATAAATATTGTGGGCCTCGTTTGGTTCCACGATCAAGTTCACAGCCATGGCGAAGGCGGCTGCGGTCATGGTCACAGTCACGGCCACAGCCATAGTCATTCCCATGGGGAGGAAGACGAAGAGGAAGTGGGGAGCAGTGCGGCCAGCAACAGCAACATGTACGGCGTGTACCTGCACGTGCTTGCCGATACGCTCGGTAGCGTAGGTGTGATCATCTCTTCGCTGCTGATCGAATTCAAGGGATGGTATATTACCGATCCGCTTTCGTCCGCCATGATCTCGCTGCTGATCTTTGGTAGCACGTTGCCACTGCTTAAAGATACGCTGTTGCAACTGCTGCAGCGAGTGCCAAAGGACATGGAGCGCGATATCGCGCGTGCCTTGAGAGAAGTGCGAACTGTGGCCGGCGTTCAAGATGTGGATCAATGGCATTGCTGGCGCCATACGGGTGAAGTTTGCGTCGGTGCGCTCCATTTGATTGTTCATCCGGAAGCGGACGAGCAGCTTGTGATGCGTCAGGCGCGAGAGATTTTCCAGAAACGAACGCGAATGGATAATTTTCTGACGATTCAAGTAGCCAAGCAGCAGCAACAAGACCCTCACGGTTGGGATTCTCATGGCCATGATCACGTTCACAATCACGCCCACGTTCATGATCACGATCATACGCACGCTCATGTGCTCGACCACGAGCACGATCATGCCCATAACCACCTTCACGCGCATGATATGAGGCCAGTCGCATCGACCATGAGTACGCACGAGAACCCGGCTGGGGATGACATCTGGACGATGCATGGAGAAAATCCGCTCGCGAATCATGCCCACCAGACCACGACGCCATTGTTTACTGGTGATTACGCTCATAAGAAGAGCCCAGCGGCGCCAGCGGCATCTCCGAGCGATTTTATGTCCAATTCCCATTCGTTTGGCCAAGGCAGCTGGATGGAATCAAACCAAGTCCAGAAACCCATGAGCTTTATGCCTGACTCACGAACGGCGATGAATGGTGGCAATAGTTTCCAATCGATGGCATTAGCAGCTCATGAGTCACATGATCCTCATCATGGACCTCGTCGATCTCCAGTTCAAGCACATTTCCGTCAGCATGCAGGTCACCAACACCACTAACTTAACAATCTGATCCTCCCTTGTGAAGCTGTTTATTTTTGTAGCTGCTGCTTTTTATATGTTGCGGTCTGTGTCGTCTGGATTTGGTCAGTCATGAAGCCCCGCGGAGCTCCCGATGGTGACGAATCGAATGTGGCAGCCGCGATCCGAGGATCTCTCGACGCATCCGATGCGGCCGTACGTGCGGTGCTCATGGATACGCGATCGTCACAGGCGCTCGAGACTGTGAAGCTGCCCACGAAGCTTCGTACGCGTATCGAGAAGGCTCAGCGACGTGCAGCGGCAGCTAAAGACGGTAAGGCGCACGTTCAACGCAAGACTCTTGATTATCACTTTACTGACGCTCTGAGCATCAGGAGTCTCCATTTTCACCTCCTCTAGTGATTCCAAGGAGTTGCATTCGCAGCAGAGTTCTACTCAACCAGATAGACTAGGTAAGAACTCAGTATTGGGACTTGATGCAGCTTCAGCCCTGGGAGGCGCAAGCGGCAACCAGGAGAAAAACCACCTGCCGGCCGTTGTGATGAGCCACAAGATGCGCGACTTTGAAGCCAAGACCCACGTGAACAGCCTTCTGCTCGATCCTCTGGACAAGTCGCTGAATCGGCTTTCAATTGAGGATAAAGAGCGAGTGATGCTGCGTATGCAGACCAAGATCCAGCAGATCACTGCCGATATTGACGCCAACTTTATTCGCATCAAACAGGCACTCGACGCGAATGTGAGCCCTGACGTCATTAGCACATCGCCTTGATATTGATCTCATTTATATTCTACTTCTAGGGAATCTTCGACCCGAATGCGAATGCTCAGCGTGCCCAGGCGCTTTGCCTCGTGGAGCTCCAGAAGCGGTGCAAGCTAGAAGCGATTCGTGACGAAGCCATCAAGGAAGTCCTGGCGTCGAGTAGCAGTGGAGACGGCGAGGACGACGACTTTTCCAGATTCGATAAGCACCACCACCGATTCTCCGGAAAGCTCAATGCGCTGCTGAGTCCGCACAAGGCAGACATGTTGAGCCAGCAAAACGATGCATCAAGCCTGCGAACTCGCAATAGTCTGCATGGGCACGGCAGTCGGTTGCCCAAACGAGCTCCAAAGCAGCAGCTTTTGCCCACACTTTCTACCTCGAACGTGTCTGGCACTTCGCGAGCACGGAGCAGAGAAAACACAACGCGACCAGAGGAGAACCACCGCAGCAACAAGACTAGTCACGCCAAGGACGAAGCGGGTCTGGTGATTTCTACCAGCAATGGCAGCGATCCAAACGAGATCATGACAAGACATGCGCACATAGCTAATGTCCTCTCTCAGCTACGAGAGATAGGCATGCATTCCTCGTCCTTCAGTCACGAAGACTCCGACAGCAGAACAGGCTCACGACGGAGTATCATTGGTGCTACAGCCACGAGCAACGACGCAGATTTCCCCGCAGGGACCCAAGTTCTATCCAATACGGACGCATGGCGAGATCGATCCGCTTCTTACGTGACAATCGCTGAGCGCGTGTCAGCTGATCTGCGGCAGCACTCTGAGCGAATGCGCTGGGACTCCTTGGTCTCCTTCACGTCCATCGAGAAAGCGGTGATGTTTGATAACAAGCCCCTACTGAAGCACATACAAGTGCAGCGAGAGCGTTTGGCGATCGCTGCTGCTGGCATTGACATGACGCTCCAGGCCGAACAAGGCGGAAGTGCGAGAGAGTCGATCACTGAAAAGCGCATGCGAATGGAGAAAGAGTACCGGCAACGCCAGGAACAGATTCAGATTCGCCTGCAAAGTGAGAAGACCAGTGGACTGAAACCAAGGCAATCGAAGAACGCTGTACCAAAAGCTGCAACTGTGACTGTAAACGAAAGTCCGCCACTGCAGTTATCTCTGATTGGAGCTCATCCTGTGACTCCAATATCCCAGCGTCGTGCCTCAACTGTTCCACTGAGTTCATCCAATTCCTCAGGTGATTTAATACCTCCTCATACTGCCAGTGAGGATTCAGTGGCCAGGTCTCGATCTCTGCATGGCTCTGTCTCCGCCCCAGTGCTTGAGATGTTCGACTCTCTTCCTAATAACGACTTCCGCCGCCGTACTCAGATCATGGCGAAGCAACAGACGCGTACTCGGCACCGCAAGGAGTCATTGATTGGTGCTCCCGTTGTGCCTGATGGCTCTACCATCGGGCGGCACTCGAACGCGCGCATGGAGGAGCGACGTTACTCAGCCCAGACTTGGGCGTGGCACGCCCCCGAATCAAATACAGACGTCCAGAATGCGTTTGATGCGGTCATGGAAGAAAACAATGAGGCGAATGGCAACGATAGCGATGCAGACAGCGCCAACGATGGCCCCGAACGACGTGACGAGGACGAAGATGGCGATAGCGACGGCTCTGTGGCGACCTCGGCCAGTCGACCGCTGGACTCAGCACGAAGCTCCCGCAGCGTTGTGTCACCGACCACGACGAAAACGCGACACGCGCAGAGCAAGCACAAGAAGAAGAAGCTGATATCGAATGGCAGCAACAACAACCTACTTGGCGCGTCGATGAACGCGCAGCACATGCAGCTGCGGATCGAGTCCATCTGGAAGGCGCTCGAGATTCCGTTTTCGCTTCGTCTGATCATGCTGGAGAAATACGCGGACGTGGCGGATGCTGACGCATTCCAGACCGCGCTGCGGTACTGGGAGCAGGCTGCTGAGGCCGTCGTGATCCGCGAACGCATGGTCCTTGCGTTGCAGGAGTATGGCGAGCGCAAGACGCTAGCGACAGTGTCGTTGTTCACAGAGGCGGAATGGGCGTCTGTTCGTATAATGCAGATCAGCGTCCCTCCAGACACAGAGAAGATCACGGTGGCCGGATTCATCGCATGGGTAGGATTGCTGCTCTATACTCGTGCGTCGGATGAACTCGAGACCTGTTTGTTCTGATCTGTTTGTTGCTGCAGATCAACGCCCAGATCAACGCTGTGACGTTGAAGTGCCAGGCCTGTGCGCGTGAGCTCAAGGCACAGACAGGAGACGACCTACACTTCCAAGGCGGCCCTTATCCGCCGTCTCATCGTGGCTTCTGAGCGAACGAATGATACGACGGCGGACACCGGGAGTTCCGAAATTTGATCCAGCTTCAAGGTATCCAATAAGCGATATGTGAACCCAAAGAGACGCATGGCGTATGGGTTCAAACGAGAGTCTCACTTGGCTCTCGTCCCCACGTAGCGCTGGCGCATCCCCGTCAGCCTCTGATAAGTCGGATCTAGAGCGCACGTGCGATCGACTGACTTCCTCCACGCAATGGGATTTGTGTGAGCAGTCTGATCGCATGGACATCTGAGTCCTATCGTGCCGCGTGAGACAGGAGAGAGCATCTCACAGTCCGGCGACCAGCGCAAGGTCGAGAAATCCCCAACGGTCGGTGGAAAATCATGCAGCGAAGGCCCATCCCGCTCTCTCTGCATTTAGCCACGAGGCTCTGCCTCTTGCGCCATCGCACGAGCGGGAAGTATTTCCGGTGACGCAGTTTCAAAAGCCAGGCGCTCTATACTGGAATGGAGTCAGCATATTCGCAACCCAAGCGTCGTTTTCCACGTTTTTCTTGGCTCGGGAACGCGCCTGAAAGCCGCGCCGAACGGGCGAGCGAAGAAGCGTATTAAGAAGGATCCCATCGGGTCCTCCCTCCTGCCTCTCGCCCCAATCGCATCGCGTGTGTTCAAGCGCATTCTCCCTTTTTCCCAAAAAGGACTCAACGTCTCCCAACAGCTCGAAGCGCGACTGCGACTCGACTCACTGTTTACAGCGTCCAATACTTTCCGAAACGCAAGCGACTCGTCACGAACCATGCTGCAGACTCGCTACCTCATCGCCTTGGCCGCGCTTCTCGGGCTCTCAGACGCTCGTATCCTCCAGGACTACGGATCAGAAGAGCTCTCGCCCTGCGGCGTGCCCTACAACACGAGCATCCCCACGACCTGCGATGGTACAGGCGGCTGGGAGTCCGTGTGCATCGATGACAACGACTACTGCGTCGAGGGACCGGTCTGCTCGGGCTCTGTGAGCGGAAGCTGCCCGCAGCCGACGGCGCTGCTGCCGTACGGTTCGACCTGTACCCAGGTCTCCGAGACCGAGTACAAGTGTGTTGCGGACACGGAGTGCCCTGTGAAGGAGGAAACGGAGCTGACACCGGCGCCGGAGGTCACGACTCCTACTCCGGTGGCAGATGAGACGGCCCCGACACCAGCTCCAGCTGCCGATGATACGCCGTGCCCGTCGCTTCCGATTGCGGATGATACGCCGTGCCCTTCACTTCCGATTGCGGATACGCCGTGCCCGTCACTCCCGATCGCTGATACGCCGTGCCCGTCACTCCCGATCGCTGATACGCCGTGCCCGTCACTCCCGATCGC
>JAADXR010000301.1:0-36031 GCA_023337935.1 Elongisporangium anandrum
CGGCCTCGGCCTCGACCACGGACGAGTACGCCTCTGCTTCGTCTGAAGCGTCGACGGCTGCTGAAGCGACGGACTCTGCGTCGACTGAAGCTTCGGCCTCGTCGACGACTGATGAGTACAGCACTAGCTCGGCGGCCTCTGACGAGACGACTACCGAAACCTCGGAGTCTGCGGACAATGAAACGCCGGCCCTCACCACGGCCACTCCGACCACCACTACTGCTACGCCCACTACCACGACTGCTACGCCCACCACTACGACGGCCACGCCTACGACCACTGCGTCGTCGTCGTCGACCTCGTGCAACCGCCGCATGCGCAAGTAGGCGATCTGTTGCTCTCTTCGGTGTCTCTATAAATCCCAATCGCGTTCGCTTTGTGCGTGTGCCAACGTCTTATTGAGTTAAGAATTAGTATTTTTTTCATCTACAGTCTCTGTCTTCATCTCTGAGCGATCTTTAATTCCCAAGCGCTTGTAATGGCCAACTGTAAACACGGGAGAGTTGTGTAACTATTACCAATGTGTCAAAGGAAATGTAGCCATGTTGGTCTGTCTGAAGAGAGTCATCGAACTTCAAACGCACAGCTGACAAGACAATGAGGATCTCGTTCATAGGGATTAAAGTAAAAGCAACGCAACATACAGAGTCGACTCGCGGACGACGCCCTTTTCAGCCAGCAGTTGCTGACAAGCAAGACGGGTTGGAGTTCATCTCGCTCGCTAGGAACTCGTTGATGGCCTGTGCGCAGTCCCCTGACTTCTCCAGCTGCACCATGTGGCCGCAATCCGGCACCACTTTGACGCGCCTGATCGTCTCCTGCATCATCTTCTGCATCACGTCAACGCAGGAGACGTCCAGCACGCGGTCGTTCTGGCCCCAGATCACCTGTGTCGGCGCCTTGATGCGCGGCAGATAGGCTTCCAGCAGCGTCGGGTTCGAGATCGAGTCGTTGATGATCTTCTCCAGCACGGGCATCTGCTTCCGGCGCTGCATGGCGACCAGTCCAGCGATCCACCTGGGGAAGGTGGGACTGGTCCGGCTCACGTAGTTGCCCATCTCGATCAAATCGTCGGCCGTTTGCGCCAGCAGTACGTTCTTGCCTGTGTCCTCCAACAGCCGCAGCGTGTCGCTCTTGTTGCGCATCGTGATGCCCGCCGGACACATGAGCGTGAGCGTCTGGATCTGCTCTGGGTACGTGGCGGCGTAGACTCCGGCCAGCATGCCGCCCATGGAGCTACCAGACAGGTGGAACCGCTCTCCTGGCGCGAGCACAGCCGTGAGGAAGGCATGCAGCCGCTTGGCCTGGTGGTCCATCGAGTAGTCCAGCGTCGGATCCGCTGGCAGCGTGCGTCCTTGGCCTGGAAGATCCGGGATCAGGATCTTGTACTTGCGGTCCAGTGCGCCGGCCACGAACATGGAGTACTCCTTGCTGGAGCTGAAGCTGTGGAGGAAGACCACGGTCTCGGCTTGCTCTCCGTCGTCCAGCTGCGGCTGGCGCGTGATGTAGCTCCACGTGAAGGCGTCGACCTGGAGCTCGCCGGCCTCAAAGCCCTTGAGGTACCGCACCAGGTCCAGCGAGCCCAGCATCATGGTGGTCACAATGGTGTCGAAGACCATCGGTGACTTGGTTTGTTGGCAGGTGGTTCGGAAGTGAGCAGGCGCGATCTTCTTCAGCTTCGGCTTCGTTCTTCCGACACCTCATCGGGCCAGTAATCAGGTGCGATCTTAGCCACTGGACCAGCCGCCTCTGCTGCTGCGGGATCTTTCTCCTTGCGCCTCTTCTGCCGCTTTGAGTGAGAATGACACGTCTGGTTGCTGGTATTACCACCCAGCATATCCCCAGTCATTGTCTCTCCACTTGCCTTGCGTAGGATACCGGAAGCCATGGCTTGTTGGTTCTTGTCTTGGCTCCGACCTGCTTGGACTGGATGTGAAAGAGCGTCTCCCACTCCCACGCCATCGCCAGCATGTAGTACGTTACATTGCATGGGCTTCTGCCACTCAGCTCCCATGGGCAAACGCTTGGCAATATGCGCAGATCAATTGGTGGTATCCATTCTCTATTGATTGGCACCAAAGATTATCTATGTTTATGGGTATTTACTCTCCTCACCGTAAAACCCAATCCGCCAAGGTTTTTATGAGATTTACATTGTATACTCGTATAATTCCGATGTGTCATTAAGTGCGCATGATTATGTATGTAAAGTACGTGTGTGACTCTGACAAGAGGACAAGAGCGGCGTTATTCGGCCAAGAGGACGAACGTTCAGCATCATCAGCATGGCGTTCTTCCGTCTCTCGGTGCTGCTCGTGGCCACGACGGCGCTCCTGCTCCAGACATCTGTGCCGGTAGCCGCTGTCTCGGACGGCGTGTGCAGCGCCTGTCGGTACACGGCGCGCAACTGCTCGACCACAACCAGCAGCGCCGACGGAGTCTCGACGTCCACGACCACCAACACGGCCGTCTCCGTATGCGACGTTGGCGGCAAGATCCAGATCGACGACGTGTTCTGCGACGACGAAGACTGTGACTGCGCTGACGGCAAGCAGTGCACCAGTCTGCTCGTGGGCTGCACCAACCAGTTCCAGGCCCGCGCGCGGCGCCGCTGCATCGGCAACAGCACTATCCAGCAGCGCTTCGACCGCTGCGCCATCGCCCAGGGACTCACAGGTTGGCTCCATGGCTCTATCATTTCGTCTCTGCATGTACTGACTGCTTCCTTGGCCTTTATTCAGACCTGAATGCCACCAATCTGCAGGCGGACTGGCTGCTGTTCAAAGACAGCAGTGCGCTCTGCGTCTCGAACGACTGCCTGGCCGTGCGCCAGTTCCAGAAGTGCAACGTCATCCAGTGCGGCTACTTGGTGGCCGCCTGGCGCTCGGACAACGACAGCACGTACCACTTCGTCGTGGATGGCTCGCGCGCCAGCGACATGAGCGCGGGCACGTTCCACGCGCAAGTGCCGATCGCCACGGGCAGCGGAAGCAGCAGCTCGCTCAAGCTGAGCTGCTCGGCCGCCACCACGACCAAGATCACCAGCTGCCTGTCGCTGCAGACGCGCAACTCGCAGAACGCCACGTGCGACGGCGTGTACATCCAGTACGACACGTCGGTGCAGCTCAGCAACGCTGAGTCGTACGACTTCTCCAAGCTCAGCTGGCCCGTGTGGCTCGCCGTCGTGGGCAGCATCGCAGCCGCCGTGGTCTCGATTGGTGTCGTCGGCGTCGTGTTCTACCGCTTCAAGCACAACAGCGACGCCGAGGACGAGAACGATGTGCTGCTGGACAAGATCGATAAGGCACGCGCCAGCACCACACAGCTGAGCCCTCGCAGCCCACACGAGCTCCGACAGCGAACGATGCTCGCCAGTCCCGTGGAGGAGACGGCCAAGGCTGCTGCTGCCGCGAACACGCCTGTATAGTAGTTGCCCCACCAGAGCTAATCACCATGGAAAGAATAGCAAGGATTTTGTATTTCCCATCGAGCTCTATCGCGGAGTCGTGTTAGCGTAGACGATCGCCAGCAGTTCCTGAACGACGAGACTTGGAGCTGCACTGCGCTGCATCACTTGCTGCTGAAGCCCGTCGCAGATGACGGGTGTGAGCACCTGATCCACTTCCACCACGCAGCGGAAGAGCTCGAGGAAGCGCAGCTCGTCCGTGGAGACTCCCAAGCCGCTGGCTTCGCCCGCCGCCTCCACGTGCTTCAGCAGTTTGCCCAGTACACTCAGCGTCTAGAGGAACAAAGGATGTGAGCTTAATGTAGTCGTTCCTGAAGTCAACGAGGTCCATACGTGGCATTTCTCCAGCAGATCGGCCTTTTGCGAACGCACGCGAGCGAGATGAACCTCCTTGCCCACTTCGTACGCAGGCAGACTCGTGTCGTCCGACATGAGCAGCGCCAGCCTCTTGTTGAACATCTTTTCGCCTTGCGCGTGGTGCAGAGCTATCAAAGGCCACTCGTTTGTTAGCCAAGTAAAATATGTCTGTCTGCTTCATGCAGCGTACCCAGTTGCGACTGCAGCTTGAGCGTCTGCTCTCGACGCGATTTCTGGAAGTCTTCGCTCAGGCGCAGGATGGAAAGCCGCTTGGTCTTGACGCGCTTGGCCATTCTAGTCACGATTCAAACACCCGTTAGGTACTCAAATGCCAACATTGAGAGAGAATGGCAGACGCACTTGCGATGCAGACTCCGGGCCATCGCTTTCTCCATCGTGATCTCGTCGGGCTTCTTCGATCCGTCCATGCGGCCGTTATTACCGCCCGTCTTGGCGGAATGCAGCACCCCGGACTGCATCTTGATGCAGCGACAGCCCTGAGCATCGAGCGTGTAGCACACGCCTTTGGGCGTTGCTCGTGGCATGGGCGAGGCTGCTGCGGCCGAATTGAAAGGCTTGGTGGCTGCGTTAGTGCCACCTTGTGCCAAGGATTCGTTGCCTCCTCTGCGTGGCTTCGTGCTGCTCACTGTAGTGCTCTCTTCGTCAAAGAACTTGAGCGCGGGCACTTCTCGGATCACGCGGCGGCTGAGAATACCGACCACGTTGGAAGATTGCGCAGCCAGCCGCTTGTTGGTGCTGTTGTTCATGAGACTCAGAGCGCGTGCCTCTGTCCGGCGCTTGCGCTCTCGCCACAGCCGCACGACTGCAAGCAGAGCAAGTAAGCTCAATGTTAAGCTCAACGACAGATCAAGTGGCACGTACTCTGGCTGAATGCAGCCATGACTCTGCTCTCGGCCTCAGGCGAGTGGGTTGGACCATTCTCGCCGCTGGAAACTGTCGCTGTGGGGATGACAGTGCTGCCATGGCGCGGCGAATAAGGGCCCATCCTTTGCATCGCGCGCCCTGCTCTGTCGTCACTGCTTGCGACCTTGCGACGCATCCAGGTCGAGTTCTTGGCGATGGCATCCAGTTTGGCTGCCAACTGTCATCGGATGGTCATTAGTACCAGCACACAACGCAGGAACCAAGGTACACAGGAGGCCTACGTTGTTGTTCTTGGCTCGTGGGCCTGTGATGTGTACTGTCGTGGCTGGCCGACTGGGATAGAGACCGATGGATTCCATTTGCAGCTTCCGCTTCGTGACCACGGGCTTGATGGGCGTGGTCGGGCGGTAGAGACCGCCAACTGCGTGCAGGTTCAGCTGATGGTGCTGCAGCGCCAGGTTGGAGGTAGGTCGACGTCCTCGCTGCGTTCCACGGCGATCTGCGAAGAACGCAGCTAGCGGCTGCGACGCATCGTCCTCCTGGTTGTTGGACCTTACACTCCGTGCTTTCACGTCTTCCACGTGGCTTTTGGATGTCGGGAGCGCGCCACGCAGCTCCGTGTCATCGTCTGGCTCAGCCTTTCCCTGCTGCTCTTTCGATTCACGCGCATTCAGCGCATGCACACTGCCTGTCGTGTTGTTAAATCTGCAGGATCACAAAGCCGTGCAATCAGCCATCCCAAGCAGCACACAAGACGGGGCATCGCTTGGCCATGGCTACCTCGAGTACTCGCGCCTCCGGTCGGCCTCGTGCACGTAGGTCTTGATGATGTCTCCGCCATTGAGCCGCGCTCTCTGCTGCGCCGTGGCCGCTCTCTGCTGCTGCTGTCCAACGGCGGAAGAAGGCGCCATGCTTGTCATGGACGTCCGTACAGTACAGCTTGAAGAGCTCAAAAAGAACCATTTGGGTGAGATGGGTACACAGTTCCCACCTTCACTTTGGAGATGCTTCAAGCGGTCTATATACAGAACCGGCCAATCAAATGGCGTCAACGAGCGATGCGTCATCACGATTGGTGGATAAAAAGAAGGAAAGACAAACTTCAGCTGAGAATGCAGATGAAGGGGTCGGGCATCCGGATAACCTGGCTGCTTAGCCCCGGCTCTGCCCAGAGAACCCTCGCTCTGGAAAAACAGCGACCACGTCTGCCGCACTGAATTGGTGCGGGGGGTAGGGCGGATGAACAACCTACGAGTATACTTTGTATACGCTGCTTTACTCGAAACGGCAACTTGTGTGGACTACAGTATACACATCCCACCGGATAATTGGGGTGGTACCGTGTACCAGTGGTTTAGCCATGATGGGGAGGTAAGGTGAGGGGGGAGGAAGAAAACCCCATTTGGCATAAACCGCTGGAGAACGGAGCGCGATGAACAGGATGGCCGCCGAGGCGCGCGCCAATGCGTCCATCTCCTCCGCCAAGGCGTCCTCCGCTGTATCTGCGGTCAGCAGCGCGCCGCCGCCGCCCAAGGACCGCAGCAAGGCCCAGTGCGACCGCGAGAGCGACACGACGGCCGGCAGCAGCAGCGATCGCGAGAGCGACGACGAGGACATAGAGGAAGGCGGCGTGGCGTACGAGGCGCAGGTGGACGAGATGGAGCAGTATCTGGTCAAGCCGATGACCTCCATGCTGCAGGTCTGCCCCATGGACGACCTGGTGCTGGAAGACGAGAAGCGACGCCGACGATCCACAGGCAATGAGCTCAACAACCGGCGGCATCATTGCGCAGACGCAGAGAGTCTGCCCACAGCGCCCAGTCCGCTGATACCGATCGTACAGCCGCGCAGACGAGAGCTCATGACAGGCACGCCCCGCAGCGCGCCGTCCTCGGCCTCGGGTGCATTCGTAAGCAGCAGTCCACCGCCGCAGCTGCGTCGCGACTCGATGGCGATCCGACAGCAGTACTGGACGCAACTGGGCTTCAGCGTCTCACGGAGAGACCTCGAGCGCACGACCGGCCGCAAGAAGGAGCGACGCGAGGGGCTCAAGGTGCGACTCAACGACGCGGCGCGGTTCAACAAGGGCGAGTCCAAGAACCTGTTCCACTTTCTCACCAACTGGTACGGCTCAGACAGTCGACGAGAGCAGCAGCAGCACGACCACGCGACAGCAGAGGCGGCAAGTACAGAGCCGTCGCCCTGCAAGAAGGGCGTGCAGTTCAATGAGGAGGCCGAGCTGTTCTACATCCCGCTGCATAGCGAGTACTCCAAGCGCCAGCGCGACGGCATGTGGCACTCGCGCGTCGAGTTCATCTCGATGGTCGAGCGCAATCTCGACGCTGTGTACGAGGAAATGGAGCGCGAGTACGAGGAGCAGCTGCAGAACGAGTTCGAGGAGAACGAGGCCATGGCGGCCGAGGAAGCGCGGCAACGAGAGGTCGAGGCCGCCATGCAGGCCATCGAAGCAGATCGAGCGCAGGCCGCAGCAGCGGAAGCCAAGGCCAAGGCCGCTGCAAAGGCGGCAGCAACAGCGGCTGCATCTGGTCGCCCAGCCTCCTTGAAGATTCGGAATCCGCCTCCCAGCCTGTCTCTGCGCCCCACAGACACGCAGATCAAGCTCTCTCCGCGCGCGCGCTCGCCGCACGACATCCGATTCAAGTATTTAAAGCACCTCGGGATCAATAGCTAGTGGACAATACATCTTCATCCATCCGTCATCTCCATCTCCACTCGCCAAGTCATGCGCGCCATCCATCCATCCGTCCATCCATCCACCAGAAACAGACAGCACGGAAAGGCTGCTCACCATCCATCCAGAAGGGTCCAACTCAGGTCCGCAGCATCGAGGAGATGAGTGTAAACCGCCGCCGTCTAATCTCGAAGAGATGCATGGCCCATCCACGGTTCTCCCACGGTCTCCGCTAGTGTTGATTGGCTGAATATCAGAACCTCGTACGCTGATTGGCGCATTTCGCAAATCAGATTGACGTCACCGCGTCCTGCGTGATGTCACCAAGAGACTAATAAACACATGGGCACTCTGAACATTCACACTCACAGGCTGCGTTTCTCTCGTGTATCTATCACTTCTCCTGCTCTGTCGTGTCGAGCCACGGATGCGTCAGGCAGACGTCGGCCGTGGATCGCTTGGCTGGGTCGTAGCGCAGCATGGGCGTCAGGAACGACGCCAGACTCTCGGCCTCGGCGTCGCGGAACCGGTACTTCTCCTTGAGCACGTCGGCCAGATCCCAGTACTTGAGGTTGCGGATGCGCTTGAGCTCGCCCTTGCGGTTGAAGAACTCCTTGGTGCCACGCGGACAGCCCGTGAAGGACTTGGGCATCTTGCCCAGCAGCTCGATCATCTGCGCCAAGTGGTCTTCGTCGCGGTTGAACTGGCGGCCGCTCTTGGGGTCGAACAGCAGGTCGCCCGTGAGCAGCTCGAACACGAAGCACGCCATGGACCAGATATCGGCCGACGTGTCGTAGTGCTTGCCCAGGATCACCTCGGGGGATCGGTACTGCCGCGTCTGGATGTCGCCCGTGAAGTGCTTGTGCGTCCAGCAGGCGTTGCCAAGATCGCACACCTTGGCCGTCAAGTCCAACAAATTGAATGCGCTGCTCTCGGAGATGTTGCAGAAGCGCTCCTGCCATCGCTGGATGCGCTCAGCCAACGGACGTAGTGCGAAGCGAGGGGAGTCCGGCCCAGCATTCCGCACCCACGGCAACAGCGAGATGCCCTGGACAACGTGGTCTTCGTGGCTCTTGTCTGTTGCTCTCAGCAAGGCAGCGTCACTGGTGATAACATCGCTCTCCGCAATTCGCTTGGGCAGGAAAAAGCCAGGCAGAGCCGCGTTGGAGCTCCTTGTGAGCGTGAAGAAGAACAAACCATCGATACGACGCTCCAAAAACGCTGTTACAACGGCAAGAACAGTGTGTAAGTGACCTGCTGGTTAGAGCACGCAACCATCGCAATGGAGTGAACGTACCAAAGACCTCCATCGCGTATCGCGCATCAAACTCTAATCGCCAAAACTTGAGCTTTGGCATCACTGATCCCATCACGTGGTCTTCGCTCATGGCCACTTGAGATAGCGCATCGGCCATGGCTTCAGTCCTTTGCGCATCCAAGCGATCCACGAATCTGTTGGCGACAGCATATGAGTCGCTACATCACAAAACAAAAGCAGCAGGCAACTAGCTACGAACCTCAGCACGAGAGACGTCTGGACTTCCTCCTTGTCCGCTGTTTTTTTTGCGGGACTCACGGAGATCGTGAATTCCTGCTCTCGTTTCCGCGAGCCGGCCACTTTACCGTCCGGAAGCACCAGCATCACACGCGCGGAAAACTCGGGCGGGAGATGAATCCAATCCGGCTCGTCTTGGTCGGCTTTTCGGCTGCTACTTGCGTTTTGAAAAGACGCGGCTGATACTATTCTGCACGTCGGCGGGACGACGTTCTCATCTCCTTGCCAGAAATTGCTGCTAAACATGCGCTGGTTGTCCTGTTCTTGAAGCTGCAGCTGGTCCAATTGCTCACCCAACGCGTCAACATCGTCAGCAGCAGCAGCAGTCGCCTCAGAAGGGCTTTGAACCTCGTCCGGTTCATTGTTGTCCTTGTCGATATCAGCAGCATCGCCCTGCTTCTTCATTTTCTGGCGTTTCTTCTTCTGCTTCTTCTTGAGCTTCTTCTTCTCGTCCTTGGACAGATCCGCTTCAGCTGAAGGCTTGATCTGCTGCTTTTGCTGTGGCTCCTGGCTCTTATGGCTGAAGAGCGACTGGCTCAGGCGAGGCAATTGCGGGATGCGCTTGGACAGCAACACGTTCTCGGGCTTGAGATCCGTGTGGATGATGGAGCACTCGGCGTGGAGAAACGCCAGCGCTTCGATAATGTCCTTGGTCAGTCGCTTCACGATCGGCATGGGCACGCCGCGGTAGTTGTAGTACTTGATCAGTGTGAGCAGGTTGTCGCCCAGCATCTCAAACACCATGCAGACGTCTAACAAAGAGGACAGGTCAGCCACCAGTACACAGGGATGCCACTCACACGCAACAGCAGCAACGTACGCTTGCCATGCGGGCCCGAGTGGTCGAAGGAGTCAATGAGCCGCACGACCTTGATCTCCTGATCCTGAGCGGCATTGACCGTGCATTTCAGGAGGTCGATCTCATCACGCGCTGCCTCTGTATAGTGGCGCGCGCTCTTCTGGACCTTCATGGCCACGATCTCGCCCGTGGAGCGGTCCAGACACTTCCAGACAGTGGAGAAGTGGCCCCAGCCGAGCTTCTCCAGCACCTCAAAGCGACTGTTGTACACTTCGCCAACCTGTATTCCACAGACTCGATCAGGAGGACCCAACGAGCTAACAGCAGAGCAAGGCAGGCACGTACGTGGACGGGGTGGTATCCGCCGGCCTTGTAGCTGACCTCGTCCTCTTCGTCGCTCTCGGACGAGTAGAACGCGTCTTCCTCCGCTCGTTCCTGGTCGCTGCCGCTGTAGTCGTCGTCTCCGTCGGGCGAGAGCATGGGCTCCGACAGAGAGCTGCGCACACTAGATCCGTCGTCCATGGTCTTGGCCGAGAAGTCGTCCAGCGAGTGCTCGCGCGTCATGCCGTGACTGTGCATTGGCTGCTGCTGCTTGTCGTCGCCATTTACTGGCGCGCGCGGTTTCTTGCGGCGCTTCTTCTTCTTGCTGGCGGCCGACGCAGCAGCTGAATGAGGTATCAGGAGAGAGCGCAGAGAGTGGAGAACACGTGAGTGGGAGTTGCAGGTTCACTAGGCACACGCAGAGCGAGAGAGACACGTACGCGTGTGGTTGTCAGCGCGGCTGGGCGCGACGGCTTCCATACTTTTCCTTCAGGCCAGCAGATACGCAGAGTTTTGAATCCCACGGTCCAAATGCTCTCAGAACATTTTCCCAGGCAGTCTTTTAATCAGAAGACAGTCTATTTTTGTAATTTGTTTGGGGCAAAATAGTTGTGGGTTTTATTGGGAAGGCTATCAAATACCCAGATCATGGTTTTTTTTGTTCAAGTCGTTTGAAAAACCGAACGACTTGCCGCATGAGCGGACCGCAGGGCTTCCGACGGCGCGATGGCAATGCGTCGGACGCCATTGCGGCCATCCTGCACCCGTGCATGGGTCACCGGTGGGTCCACAGCTTTAGCAGACGTGTAGCTACCTCTGTGGCCTTTTTATTGTGACCTGTATCGCTTCCTGACGCAGTGAGCAGCTCAAGAAGAAAGGGATCACGCCCGTGGACTATGAGCGGGCCAACAAGCTGCGCATCAAGCAGATGCAGGCCAAGAACAGAGAGCGCCAGCGCCAGGTAGGCTGCTGTGCTTCCTAATGTTATACCTTTGTGTGATCTGGATTCTGATGCTTTGGCTTGGATGCAGGAAGAGGCGCGCCAGCAAGAGGCGTTCAAGCTCACGCGCTTCAAGGGCGTGCGACCCAAAGTATTTAGTCAGGAGGTGCGTGAAGCTCCATGCTCCAATCCTACACAGTCGCCGCTCACGCGTCATGATTTTTCAGAACGCACAGGAAGGCGTGAAGAAGCACGAGTTTCTGCGGCGAGGCCATGCGCCTTCGACTTCCAGAGATCAACAGCAACTGGAGGAGTCTGAGCCTGCCGCATTTTCAACACAGAGAGAAGCAAGGCCCAGTACTGCAAGACGACCTCAGTTCAAGGCACCCGTGCCGTCCTTCCGTGAGCTTGTGGAACGAGACGCTGCCTTGCGCGCGCAGGTACGAAAGAGCGCCACCCATTTACTTGCTCATGAGATGCAGAGAGTCTCACAACGGTGTTGCTGCTCTTTTAGACCGAGAGGGATAGAGTAGACTACATCAACTCGAACGCCTGGGACGTGATCAAGAGGTCGCCTGCGAAGCCAGGCGTTGTGAACCCTCAGCCAAAGCAGAACCGCAACTTCGGGCGGATTCCTCGGTACCTCTTGGAGCGCAAGGAGCAATGGGCTCAGGAGGAGGAAGAGAGGCGACGCAACCTGCCAGACCCGGACTGTCCACCTGGCATGATGCTGCTGGACGAGGAGGAGCGCCTGCGCACACTGGACGTGCTGCAGAGATCGCTGATGCAGGCTCGACAACAGATGAACGCGCTGCCTCTGCGGATCGAGACCCCGAGCCAGATCCGACGCAAGGACGCGCTGGAGGCCAAGCTGCACGAGATCGAGGACGCCATCAAGGTCTTCGACCGCACCAAAGTGTACGTCCCCATTCCTCTGGATGCCAACAGCGGCAGCGCCACGGCTGCATAACAGGAGACAACAAGAACAAAGTCTCACTCAGTCTGTCGCTTTGATTCATCTGTCTGTTTACTCGTTGAGCGTCGCGAAAAAGCTCTTGATCTCGTCACGGTCCAGACCATTGAAGGCCTCTTCATCGATGATCGACAGCTTCTGCGCCTTGCGCTTCAGATTATACCGGTGCCACTCCGAGCGGAAGTGCTCGCGGTAGAGCTTCACGTCAGCAAAGTCGCCGCCGCAGGAACTGCACGGCCGCGTCTTCTTCTCACCCGCGTCCGCAGCGCTAGCAGCCGCAGCTGGAGCCACTGCGTTCACCACTGGAGCTGGCGGCGCGTCAGCATTCAAACCGAGACGCTCTGTCTTCTGCGAGATCTCGTCATCGATGCTGTGCTCGCCCTCCTGATGCACGTTCAGATCCACCACATCCAGCGATCCCTTGCCTGCAGAACGCCATGACTGATTAGTAACAACGCCATACACATAGCTCAACAACGAGAGCAAGACTCACCACCGCTGTGCTCCTGCACCAGCGAATCAGCCACTCGGTACGAGCCCGGGTTGATGAGCAGCACCAGGCGCGCCGGGTCGCTCCAGTGCTGCTCCACGATCTCGGCCTCTTCCTTCAGCAGACCGGCCTTAATGAGCTTGGCACCAGCCAGAGGGGCCGTGATCTGGATCTTCATCTTGGCGCGCGCGATCGGGATGTGGCCTTGCAGTTTCTTGATCACTTCCAGCGCCTGCTGCTTGGCGCTGCGGTTCGGCACCACAGCGTAGTGGATCTCCTTCATCAGGCGCTCAATCACGCTGAACTGCCATTCCAGAGCACAATAGCACGCCATCATTAGGCACAAGTGTGCGCAGCTATCAGCCGCTAGAGACAACGCACCGGATAAGGCCGGTTCGAGGTCGGATTCACGCATTTGTCGGCCACGATGGTCGCGATATCGCGATACACGCTACAGAAAACACGCCAAGACGATGAATGAGCTCCTAGTCAAAGGAAAGACAGCAAACCAGCACGTACTTCTCCACGTGGGCCTTGCGCTCTCCCTCTGAGATCTGCAGCTCGCCATGCTCCAGAATCGCGCGACAGACCTCTTCATCGTCCTGCAGTCCAAAGGCCTCGACCCAGTCCTTCTTCTTGGCGAACTTGCCCTGTAGTGGCACGAAAAGACTCCCTCATGAGCGGCTACTGACAGGGAGACACAGAGAAGCTAGCGTACCTTGGAGACGTTCTCGTAGACGCGCGTGATCTGCAGCACTTCGTCAATGTCGGTCTCGACGCCGTTGCGCCAGTTGAAGACCTTGTTCTTGTAGCACGCGATCTCGAAGCGCTTGCCGCCCTTCTTCATGCGCACTACGGCCACGTTGGTCATGATCACTTTGCCCACAGGCTGGCCGATGCGCGCGTTGCTCATGATCTCTTCTCTCCCGCTTCTCTCTCCTTGGCGCTGGAGCTTCTTGAGCTTTGGCCTTTGGGACCCAATCACCTGGCTGGACTCGAGTGGTCCACACTATCCCAGACACCAACACTCACCACTATGAGTCAAGAATGTATGCTTGCAGCATTTGCCATCCGAACGAGAGGCAGATGTAGGTTCTCTGCAGACTCAAGGACGGTCCAGATGGAATTAATTACTCGACGGGCCAAAGAGGACAGACATGACAACAGGAGCGGCAGTATTTCGCCATGTTCAGCTCATGGACGTGACCGTGAGCTTGGACAGTCTCACCTTCGTATCTGGTCGATGGACCCACAGGACGTTCGTGTGCTCAAGTATTGGGTTCTCCACGTCGTCACTGCTGCGTTAGCCACTCGAGTACTCCCAAGAGGGGTTGGTGGCTGGGCGGAACCATCGAATCTTCCTGATAGGTTGCAGTGCGTTTCTTGGTACCAGTGGCTGGCCACGAGTCGTGGCCTCCGGTACCAAAGAGACGACCTATTCGATCTAGAACGTGATGAAGGATCTCGTCTGATGACACTGCTCGTCGTGTATAGCGGCATCATCTCTCCTACCCTCCTTGACAAAGCGTCATCTATTTGTGCTCCACCTGCTCCTTCTCAGTCCATGCGGCTCCTTTTCACCAACGCTGAGCATCTCCATCAAGACTCTGTAAATGTGCTCCTCCCATGGCTCGACGCTAATGCGAATGGCTACATGAAGAGACTTGGACACTCGGAGACCACTCTCCATTTTGGTGACCCCCACAAGCGCACGACGCATGATGAACAAACGCCTTACACACGTGAGCTCACTGTGCCGTGCGTTACCACCTGTCAAGCATGACCCACACATGCGGATTGCGAAATCCAGACAGCAGAGATCCACCACAACGACACGGTCGCGGGGTCGCGCTCGCTCTCGCGTCGTCCTGCTGGCCGCAACATGCATGCGACCTACGTACTGCGACGCCGCCATGCCGGCCGTGTCGCGTCGTAAACCATCGCGAGAGCACATCGTTCGCGCCATCCACGGGAGAAGGGGGGAAGACAATCCGACAACGATGACAATGCCGCAGTCATCGCGCAGGCTCAAGGGCCCAGAGTCCGCCAGCAGCGCCTTTGAGTCCATGTTGACGCTCGCGATCAAGCGGCGCGGAACGCGAGCGGATCCTTCCGGCCTCCTGTCGTGCGGCTCGAAGGTGGAAAGAAGGAAGGCTGCGACAACCGCCTTCCTCAGCAGTCGCCATCGCCATTGACCTCTTCTGCGGGCAATGAGACAGTCAGACGGGCAGCCAGCCAGCCAGCCAAGGCACGTGCCATCGCCATGCCTGCATGGTCAGATCATGCCAGTCATTCTCCAAGTGTAGGTTCAGCTTGAACTATACAAACTTCCGGTTTGCGTTACGCAACCTATAAAGGCAGAGGTTTCTTAGCCCAACGGATCTACAGAACAGGCATGCGTTGCAGAACCTTCTCATGGATCAGACTCGCCGGCAAGCAGCACCCGCAGGCCAATGGCGCAAACACAAGCTGACCTTCAAGGTTCCCACTCCCGTAGACGACCAGGTCTTCTCTGGCCATGCTCTGTGCGGAAATCCATCAAAACCCAGACGCCCCTCTCCTTGCTCTCTCTCTCTCTTGCAGACCGAGATGGAACCTAGATGTTGACGTCTAGCTATCACAGCTGCCTACAATCAGGCTTCTGATTGGTGGAAACACGGGTGACCTGCGGTCAGTCAAGCTTCAAGGTCCAGCACCACAAAATCACGCACAGCATGGAAAGAGCCTGGAAGAAGTTCCGTTGGGGCCGGTGGCCACAGTATTTATAGCTTGCGACCCCAGCCACTGACTCACTGCAGCTTGAGCGCATTCGAGAACCACCACCACCAGCTTCAAGCAGCGACGCTGGGACATCGAAACGCACCTCCGTTCACTTGAACATCAGTGTCACAGGATTTTAGCCTTGTGATGTAGGTCCGGCTCATCTGACTAAAATATCAAGCTGTGATTGGCTAAAAAGGCGTCCAAAGCGTCCGCCACCGACCGCTGTCAGAGAGTGGTTGTCACATTGCAGGAGCATGTGTACATGCGCCAGAGGTGGGAGCAGACTAGACAGAGGTTCATCGTGGGGTCGCGGGCTGGACTAACCGTATCCATACGCCACCGATACAATCAATCAACGATGCTGCATATGCGACGCGCTTGCTCCAACCTCCAGAACTCACGCGTACATTCCATCCATCACTGGAGCCATCCATCCAGCCACGCACTCTATCTGGGCCGCCAAGCCACCCAGCCATCCGCTCGTTCTTTCATCAGCTTCTAAAATCCGTCCCTCTCCCAACTTCCGCCTCCCTTTGGAGTTTTTATGCTTGCTTTATTCTGGCCTCCAAAGTGTATTTTTTTGCTGATGGCCATACAAAATCCAAGTGAGTCCAGCCCCAAGCCCTGGGACAATGGCACGTGTGCGTGTGTGTGTGTGAGAAAACCTAACATACCTTCCTGCCCTAGCCCTGGCGTATGGCTATCACAGGAGAGAGAACAAAACCGCCCACCTACGGTACTGCACCCCGGGTTCAGAGCCAATGAATACGACTGGACGCTCCGGTCTGTGGCGCCGCTGGCCCATGAGCGCCCAGGCTCATTAGCCGATTCACGCGAGGGTCACCATTGCAGCCCTTCCGGTCTTTAACGCCACTCCCACTCCCAGCAGCAGTACCACCGCCGCCTCTGCTTCGATGAGCTCCTCATGTCTTCTCCCGGCTGCGCCTCTGGCCAAGCCCACCTCGCCGTCCGCAGCGGCAGCCGCGGCGGCGGCCACGCAGCGATTGCGCAAGCGCCCACGCAGCAACAGCATTGACGCCATGAGCCTCCACCACATTCTCAAGGCCTGCAAGCACACCAACCCGGCCTCGCCGCACTCCACGTCGGGCTTTGCCAACAGCAGCAACAGCGACGAAGAAACGACGTCCACACAGCAGGTTCCGGCCAACTCGTCCGAGGTTAAGAGCTGCAAGACTATGCGCGACGCCATGATGTTCCTGCTCCGATCGCGCCGCCAGGCCGTGGGTCTGCTGGCCCAGAACCAGTGGCACCGCGCCGTGGCCGTGCTGGAAAAGATCGAGCGCGCCAACGACATGGTTGCTCGCCAGCGACGAAAGGCTGTGCTCGAGCACGCCAACCATGAATACCTGCGCGAACTCATCCGCTCCAGCAAGGATGACGAGGCTGAGAAGCCGCGCAAGGTGCGCTTCAGCGACGAGCAGCCGCAGGTCGAGGAGGTCGAGTACGTTGACCGCGCTCCGGCGGCCATGCAGCCGTTCGCCCGCGACGAGATCCTCATCCTGCGCTCTTCGCGCCCCATCCCGGTCGAGAACTACTCGGAGCTGTGGAACTAAACGTCGCTAGCTCAGATGAAGAGCGGCATTATTTATTCTTTTGTCTCCATAGAGAGCACATGTGGATCGTGTATTCCATTAAAAAATTAAAAGTCACTCAATTTGAACAACCTCATCAACACACCACCCATTCATATCCTTCGCTTAAAGCAGTTTCACTTGTGAAACAACCACATACATACCCAGCGAATCTGTCTCTATGTGTTGCACATTTGTTCATCTACACGCAAAAGGTGGTCCCACTATAGATGATGGCGTGCTTTTGGCCTCCTCCTCCTCGTCTTCCCGCGCCACACACCATTTTCGCGCCATATTGCAAAATGGTCACCACTTTTACTTATAGCCGGATATGAACACTTTGTCGTGCAGCGAGTCGGGAAGCTGGCTGTCCAGAATGCGATAGAGCTGATGCGAGTTGTAGCGCGCGGAGAAGTGCACGAGCACCAGCGCGCGTACGTTCTCGAACCACTGCGCGTTCTGGATCAGCTGCTGCAGGTGGATGTGGCCACGCGCTGTGGCGTCAGCGCAGCTCTTCTTGTCGTCAGCATATGTAGCCTGTGGATACGCATTATAGATAGGTAGGCTGGTCATAAAGATAAAGCCGGTAGAGTAATAACGCACCTCTGTGATGAGCACTCTGCACCGCAGGAAGTCGTTCTCGCTCTGGAAGACGTCGACAGTCGTGTCGCCCGTGTAGCCGATCTCTGGCGTCGTGATCATCTCCGTGATCTTCACTCCGGACTGCCGGATCTCCGTCATCTGGTCTTTATCCAGGCCCACGTACTCAGCCTTGAGCTTCTTCTGCTTGCGATAGAGGACGTATCCGAGACTGGGCACGCGGTGGCAGGTCGAGAAGGCCTTGACGACCCACTGCGGCGACAGATGGACCTCCTGCAGCGGCTGGAGCGGCACGATCTGCGCGTCGATGCGGTCGCCCTGCATGATCTCCATGTCGTCCAGCATGCGCTGCATGGGCGCCACCAGATGCGACGGCACAAAGTATCTCGCCGGCTTCAAGCGCAGCAGATTGCGCCGGCCAGCGTGCGTGATGAAAGCGTTGATGTGGTCCACGTGACCGTGCGTGATGAACACGTTGCTCTTGCTGGCCACGCGGCTGAAGCACACGCCCATGTCGAACGCGATGTCCACGCTCTCCACGTAGCAGCAGGACTCGACGCCGGCCACCGACCGCACATGCAGTTTGTACCCTTCCACGTTGATAGCCATGGCCACGAGATCCAATACTGGTTACGCCGGGCAAGTGGTACACTGTGCCATGTTGCTACCTGGGTTACGTTTTCTGAGTCTGAGTCCCAATCGAATGCGACTCGGGATGGGGACATGTGCTAGAGACGTGGCGAAAAGCTGAATGCGAGTGTGACCGGCAGTCGGACCACAGGACCATCCGTTTCTCGCTGCATGCGCGCAGGGCTGAAGCTGTCTCTGCGTCCACAACGCTCCCTCTCTGGATCAGGCCGCTCCTCCTCCTCGCTTCCCGATCCAAGCACATCCGTTCCATTTCCGGTCCTGAGAAGAGAGGCTCTCATTCTTCCTACTGCACCCGCGATACAAGATGGAGCGTCGGATCGAACCCAAGCGCATCGCGCTCGTGCTCACGGTCTTCGCGTCGGATCTGCTGCTCACGGGCCTCGTGTTCGGCTGGGCGCCGCTGCTGCTGATGCTGCAGGACGAGCAGCAGTACGGCGAGCTCTGCACCGACGACGCCGCGCTGATCGACAGTGACGACACGACCAACACCGGCTTCGCCTGCGTCGAGCAGGAGAACCAGCTCAATCTCATGTTCGCAGTCGCGTCCGTGACCATGAACGCAGCCTCGCTGCCTATTGGCATCTTCCTGGACTACGCGGGGCCAATGAAGGCCACCGCTCTGGCTGCAGTCGTGGAGCTCTCGGGGCTGTTCCTCATGGCGTTCGCCGACTCGCAAACCTTCGACGTGTTCCTGCCGGCGTACACCATGCTGGCGTTTGGCGGCAGTATGACCATGATGGCGTCCTTCCCTGCAAGCTTCGTGATCATGCAGTACCAGACCGCGATCCTTGCGGGCATCAGCTGCTTCTTCGACGGCAGCAGCGTGGTGTTCCTCATCCTCTACACCCTACAGTCGACCTTCGAGACCACGCGCCAGCAGCTTTTTATCGGCCTGGCCATGCTGGCCGGCGTGATCTACTTGCTGCTGATCTTCTTCTGGTACATCAACGAAAGCAGCATCAGCCTCAGCAGCGACACCAGCGACAGCGCGAGCGCGACGGAAGAGGATCTGCAAGAGTCCAATGCGCTGCTCAACCCCGAGACGCAAGTCGAAGCTCCGAATGCTGACTACGGCGCCATGGTGCACGATCCGTTCATGGACGATGCCTCGATTCAGCGGTTGCAACTCGAATTGGATGCACTGCAGCTGGTGGACGTGCCCATGCGCAAGCAGCTCATGTCCATCGAGTTCGCGTTCATCGTGGTGTTCGCCATGATCCAGGTGCTTCGCGCCACGATTTACATCGGCACGACCAACAAGCTGATGGAGAACTACGGCGACGGCGACCCCGGCTACATCTACACCAAGGTCTTCAGTATCATTCTGCCATTGGGCTTCCTCTTCGTGCCTGCGATCGATCACATCGTGGAGGACAAAGGCCTCGCGCTGTCGCTCCTGGTCACGAACGGACTGGGCGTGGCGTACAATGTGCTGTCGCTAGTCCCAAGTCTGCCTGTGCAATGCTTCGCGTTCTTTCTATTCACGGGCTTCCGCGCGTTCCTGTACGCCGTCATGTCGGCGTTCACGGCCAAGACCTTCGGACTGAAGAACCTGGGCACGCTCATGGGCATCATCTTCTCCATCGGCTCGGTCGTGAGTCTGCTGGAGTACCCGGCCGTGTTCATCTCGAACGAGTACCTGGAGGGCGATCTGAGTATGGTCTACAGCGTCTCGCTATTCCTGTGCATCACGCTCATCCCGTTCACGGCGTATCTGCGCAAGCACGAGCACGCCAAGGAGCAGCGTCAGCGCGAACTGCTGATGCAGCTGGGTCCCTTCGCACGCGTCGAATCCAAGCCCCTGGGCATGTCCGGCGCCACGGCCGACGTGCCCGACCTCCTCAACACGCCTAGCCACGGCCTCGCGTACCTGCGGTCTCCCTACCGGTCCCCACGCGTCAAGAAGACGTCCAACAAGCCATAAAGCAAGCTCCAATTCCATCAATCAATCACATTAGTAGCCATCTGATAACGGCTTTATAGATCTTTCCTTCACAGTACGTAATTTATTTTTCTTCTTGCGTTCACGGTACTGCTTCCAAAACGTTGCTTGGGGGGGAATGCGTTAAATACGGGACCGGATGTGGTTATTTTCGGGATACGGTCCTCTTTTGAGTGGCTGTGGAGGGCTCGTGCGAGCAGCTCCATTGCTCGCGCGAGCCATTTGCATCAAGCATCAAGAAAAACAAACATGGCTAGCCGATTCTGGGCCGGAGGGTCCTCCTCGGAGGAAGAGAGCGACGTGTCCGACACGTCCGACGTCGAGACGTCGCAGCAGCAGCAGGCGCGCGCCGCCTCGCGCTGGGCCGTGCAGTCCGACTCGGACTCGGAGGAAGACGTGCGCGTGGTCAAGTCGGCCAAGGACAAGGCCTTTGAGAACATCGAGAAGGCCTGCGTGTCCATCAAGAACCACATCAAGATCAACGACTGGACCAAGATCCAGACCGAGTTCGATCTGCTGGGCAAGCACCTGGACCGCGCCAAGAATGTGCTGCAGGCGCAGGGGCTTCCCAACTTCTACCTGCGCACCTTGGTCACGCTCGAGGACTTCCTGAACGAGAAGGCCAAGAACAAGGCCGAGCAGAAGAAGATGAGCAAGGAGAACGGCAAGGCGCTCATCCGCATGAAGGGCAAGCTCAAGAAGCACCTGGAGCCGATCCAGACGCACATTGACAACTTCCGCAAGAACCCTGTGGACAGCAGCGAGGAGGAGGAGAGCAGCAGCGAGGAGGAGAGCAGCTCTGAGGAAGAGAGCTCCGAGGAGGAAGAGTCCTCGGCAGAGGAGGCCTCCGAGGAGGAAGCCGAGGCCAAGAGCAGCAGCGAAGCCGACTCGGACGCCTCGGATGACGATGCCTCGGACGACGACTCGGAAGACGACGACTCGTCGGACTGGCAAAGCGACTCGGAGCAGTCCTCGTCGTCCTCGTCGGAAGACGATGGCGAGCTCAAGGGCCGTGCCAAGTGGCTCAAGCAGGCGCCCACGGAGAACAAGAAGAAGGACAGAGGTGTGAAGGGGCCCAAGGCCGTCCGTGAAAAGGTCCGTCGCGCGTCGGTGGATCTGCCCAAGAAGCCCGTGGAGGAGGAGCTCAAGCTGTCGTACAGCCAGTTCGACCGCCGCATCAAGGAGGTCGTGGCTCTGCGCGGCAAGAAGGGCGTGGAGGTCTCGGAGCAGCTCTCGATGCTGCGCAAGCTGGCCAACTACGCCCGTCGTCTCGGCCCGGCTCGCCAGGTCGTGGCCACCATGTACCTGCTCGGTGCGCAGATGTTCGACACGTCGGCCAAGATCGATCGCGTCATGTCGGCCCGCCACTGGAAGACCGCGCGCAACGATCTGTCGACCATCGTGGCGCTGCTGGAGAAGAACCCCGGCTTCTCGCTCGCGCCGCTGAGCTCGGAAGACCAGGCCGACATCCTGCAGGCCGGCCGCGACCAGGCCACGGCTGCGGCCCTGGACAAGGACGAAGACGACTCGGCCTACGTCGACACGCTGCCCAAGGCCGGCAGCAAGGGCACGATCAAGGTCTCGGGCGATCTCGCCGCCTTTGTCGAGCGTCTCTCGGACGAGTACACCAAGAGTCTGCAGCAGACGGACCCGCACACGAGCGAGTACATTGCTCGTCTCTTCGACGAAGGTCTGCTCATCGACATCGCGCAGCGCGTGCAGGGCTACTACGAGCGCACGAGCGACTTCACGCGCGCCTCGGCCGTGGCTCTCATCCGTGGCGAGCTCATCTACTACAAGCACGAGTCGATCGCCAAGGCGCTCCACGAAGCGCAGGCCAAGCGCCTCGTGTACGGCGACCCGGTGTTCCTGCACCCGGCCTCCAACGGCGTGAACGTGGCCAAGGTGCCCATCGCCAAGTACGACGCTGCCAGCGTGCACCCGGCCTCGCTGTCGGGCCCGCCGACTGTCGAAGTCACGCCGCTGGACACGGAGAAGGAGCTGCGTGAGCTGTGCCTGTTCGTGTTCAAGCACGCCGACATCCGTGCCAAGACGCGCGCCATGCTCTGTCGCATCTACCACCTGGCGCTGCACGACCGCTTCCACGAGGCGCGCGACCTGCTGCTGATGTCGCACATCCAGGACAACATCACGGACGCCGATGTGCCCACGCAGATCCTGTTCAACCGCATGATGGCCCAGCTCGGCCTCTGCGCCTTCCGCGTGGGTCTCATCTGGGAAGCGCACGCCTGCCTGTCGGAGATCTGCACGGGCTCGCGCACCAAGGAGCTGCTGGCCCAGGGCATGCAGTCCTTCCGCTACCAGGAGCGCGATCCGGAGCAGGAGCGTCTGGAGAAGCGTCGCCAGGTACCGTACCACATGCACATCAACCTCGATCTGCTGGAATCGGCGCATCTGGTCAGCGCCATGCTGCTGGAGGTGCCCAACATGGTCAACACGCGCGTGACGGACCGCAAGCGCATGGTCTCCAAGGCCTTCCGCAAGCTGCTCGAGTTCCACGAGCGTCTAGTCTTCGAGGGTCCGCCGGAGAACCCGCGTGACCACGTGGTCGCGGCCGCCAAGCTGCTTGCCCAGGGCTCGTGGCAGAAGAGCGCCGAGCTCCTCGTGGGCCTCAGCGTCTGGGACCTGCTGCCTGGCGACCACGTGAGCACGCGCGTCAAGGCCATGATCCAGCACAAGATCCAGGTCGAGGCTCTGCGCACGTACTTGCTGGCGTTCAGCGAGGAGTACGACTCGGTCAGCCTCGCGCGCCTCACGGAGATGTTCTCGCTCGACGAGAAGCAGGTGCACAGCGTCGTGTCCAAGATGATGATCAACGAGGAGCTGCAGGGCGCCTGGGACCAGTCGTCGCAGTCCATCGTGCTGCACAAGAACGACCGCTCGCCGCTGCAGACCATGGCGCTGCAGTACGCCGACAAGCTGGCCCAGATCGTGGACAACAACGAGCGCATGATGGATCTGCGCTCGGGCAACTTCAAGGACGACTGGAACACGCGCCGCGGAGGCGACGGCAACCGCCGCAACCAGACGGGCAACCAGGACGGCAACCGGAACCCGCGCGCGGGCTACCAGGGCGGCAACCGCCAGCAGGGCGCGCGCAGCTTCCGTCCGCACGGCGCCTACCGCGCCAACGGTCGTGGCGGCGGTCGCGGCGGCGGCGGCGGCAACCGCGACAACCGGGAGCAGCATTAGACAGATAGCGCTCGCTCGCTTAGGCTGAATGTGATCATTAGGGCAACAACAAAGTGATGTATTTCTCATTTCGCCAGCATTTCCGGATTTGGAAGTTTCGCCTTTGGATACTCGACTGGACTTTCCACTTCGCCACTGGATAGTCAAAACGTCTTGTTTGTTTATGGCTATTGCTACGTTCACAAGCACAAGGGGCTCACTGACTGACAGACTGACGCTCAATTGTCGGCAGAGGCGGCAGCCGCAGAGGGCTCGGTGGCCGCGTTGTTTCCACGGCCGGCAGAGCCACGACCACGGCCACGACCTCGGCCACGGGTGTAGCCTCGACCGCCTCGTCCTCCGCGCGTGCTGGTGTGCGACTTGGTGGGCGTGTGCTCTGTAGGATCTGCGCTCTGGTTGCTGCTGCTCTTGTTCTCCTTCTCGCTGCTCTCGCCATTCGCATCGGACGAGTCCGCGGCAGCCGCTGGACGCTGCTTACGCGGTTTGTTCTTTCGTGCAGGCGCGGCTGGGGCAGCATGTGCATCGGTCGTCTGTTCCTTTGCGGGCTCGCTGGCAGCCACCTTGGCGTCGCTATTGGTGCCTGACTTGTTGCTTTCGCCACGACCAGCGCCTGGCTTTCGACCTCCTCGTGTAGAACCACGGCCGCCGCGTCCCCCTCGACCGCGCTTGCTGCTATTGGAGTCGCGTGTCACTGCACTCGACGAGGACTCTTCCTGTTCTACTGCAGCCGACGCAGCAGCAGTACTGGGCTTCTCGGATTTCGTTGTTACGGAATCTTCCTCCGGAGCAGGCGAGTCGCTAGCGGGAGAAGCCGGCTTGGTCGGGCGTTTGTTGCGCACCTTGCGCGTTTTCTTGTGCTCCTGCTCATCAAACGGCGTGGTCGAGACCATCTCCACGGGGATCGGACTCTGGTAGCCAGGGTCGCTCGTGTTTAGCTGCTTGAGCGACAGCGTGATGGAGATGCTGGGGATATGGCGCTTGGTCTCAATGCGATCCAGGCCTTCCTCGAGCGGCTCATAGACGTCCACGGTCTCGATCGACGAGATCTGCGTGATCTGGTGCAGATGCGCCACGCGGTGCTTGAGGATCTCAGCCACGGTCACGGCCTTGCTGATGGCGTTGCCCATGGCCTTGAGCACGACGCTCTGCTCCTGCTTGTCGGCAAACAGGCCGTTGGCGTACGAGATGTAGCTGCGCACCTTGCCGGTCTGCGTGATGCGGATCTCGTTGGCAGCCACGGGCTGCGCCTCGGCGTCCGCCGTCTTGCTCTTCTCCACGCGGCGGTACTTGTCCATGGCTCTGGAAGCTTGAGACAGAGAGACAGAGAGAGAGAGATGGAGAGCTTCTTCCTTCTGGAGGTCCTTTGGAAATGGAAATGGAAAGAAGGGGGGAGGGGAGAAAGATACGGTATTACCCACCGTTTTTTATTTACTTTCTCAGAATCTATGGAGGAATAAAAGAAGCAATATTTATTCGCTTAGAGAGGGAGTCGAAGGAGCGGTGGAAGATGCGGAGGAGGTGGGAGACATGGGCGAGATGGAGAGACTGGAAGCCGCTGTGGGCGACGTAAAGGAGCTGTCCATGGCCTTTTGCAGGAACATGGAAAGCTGCTCCAGCTTGCTGTCGGTCTCGTGCTTGACCTTGAGCGCCTCGTCCTGCTCCTGTTGCAGTTTGTTGTTGGAGATGCGAGTGCGTGCCAGCATGGCGTGCAAGCGTGTGAGCTCCTGGTGCAGCTTGATTTCCTCTGACATGACCTGCTGTCTCTCCTCTGGAGCCACACCACAGCCATGAGGATCGGTTGGGATCAATGGGAATGCAGGAACTCACCTTTAGTGACCTGCAGCTCGCGCTTGGCGTTCGCCAGCGACTTCCGCTGCAGTCGGATGGCGCATTCGTAGCCGCCGACCTTCATGAGTCTCTGATCGGCCTCGAACTTCTCCGCTTCGGCCGCAACCTGCGACTGCTTGACCATCTCCTCGTCTAGTTCGAGCTCCTTCATGCGCACGCGCAGCTTGGACGCATCGATCTTGAGCGATTCGGTCGCTCGCTGCGCCGTAGCGATCTCCTCCTTCGTATCCGCCAGCTGCTGCTCGCAGGCCACGATCTCGCTCCGCGCACTGTCGGCATAGAATCGTACGAGGCTCAGCGTCTCTCTCGCCATTGCTTGCACCACTGAAGAGCTAGCTGCCCATGGCCATCATTAGCCCATCCCCACTCTATTTCCAGCGTTTGAAAGTACACTCAATCTCCACTAAAGTACGACCACCTTGAAGTTGCCGTTTGTCGCACTCGTACTTTAGCGGAGAGTCGGGTGTTACACGTTGGAGCATGTGACTGGTGCCGGCGCTGCACCCCGTCGCCCATGGAGCTCCTTTCTCTTTCCCTTTGCCCCAAGAGCCACAACAGAAAGCACCGTCACCAGCGCACGCCTCTCCCTCAGCTCTCTGCCAATGCTGCGCTTCGTGGGGCTCGCTGTCGTGGCGCTACTGGCCGCCGCGCCAGAGGCTACGGCCAAGTCGGACTGCGGCTGCCATCGCACGATGAAAGGCCGAGAGCACCTGCACCCGAGCGTGAATGAGCTGCCGCCTCTGTCGCTGAGCGAGCAGGAGGCGATGCGCAAGCGGTTCCCAGAGCATCTGGACTGGTGCGAGCGCGGCTTCTGCGTGCCGTCGTGGAACCAGCACATCCCGCAGTACTGCGGGTCCTGCTACGCTCACGGCGCCATGTCCAGCGCGCAAGACCGGATCAAGATCATGAACCACAAGAAGGGCTACAAGGGCGCCGACGTCATGCTCGGACGACAGAGCTTCCTCAACTGCGCGCCTGGCCATGGGCTTTCCTCCGGCTGCGACGGGGGAGAGGCAGCGGACGTCTACCAGTTCATGGCTCGCTACGGCCTGCCGGACGAATCCTGTCTCCCGTACAATGCGACTGATCATACCAAGTACACGGCCACGAACGGCACGTGTCCGCCCTCTGGCTACTGCATGAAGTGAGTTCCTTGGCCTGTTGCTGGCTCTCCATTCGCCCATAGCTAACTAACTCTGTCTGCCTTAATAGCTGCTTCTACACGCCAGAGTCACCTGGTGTGGCCAGTTGCTTCCCCGTGAACAAGGTCGTCCGTTATCGTGCCAAACGCTACGGCCATCTCGCTGGCGAGGCCGCCATGATGAAGGAGTTGCTGAATGGACCGATCACGTGCGGCGTCGCCTGCAGCCCTGGCTTCACGTACGAGTACAAGGCCGGCATTATCAACGACACGACCGGCTTCATGGACATTGACCACGACGTGGAGGTCGTGGGATGGGGCGAAGAGGACGGCGTCAAGTACTGGCACGTGCGCAACTCGTGGGGTACGTACTGGGGCATGAACGGCTTCTTCAAGATCGTGCGTGGCTCCAACAACCTGGGCATCGAGGCCGATTGCATCTTCATGGAGCCGGACATCACCGACGAAGAGCTCGTGTGGGAAGAGAAGCCCATCTACGGCGGCTCGCTCTTTGGCATCGTGCCGTTCGCGGATGACGCCAGCAAGCATCTGATCAAGGACTCGAACGACGACGTCACGCTCCAGGATCCTCCTTCTCCCACCGTTGCGACTGCGGCGCTGGAGCTGGATTCAACGCATGATGATTCGACTGTGCTGGGCCATGGGGCCGTGTTCTTCCTGGCCGGCGCCTTCTGTGCGATCGTGATGGCGCTTGTTGTCACACGCAATGGCGCTCGTACGTTCGTCTACCGCGCTATCCCCTAGACAGGCAGCCAAGCCACGTAGATCCATCGAATTCCCATGAGGAAGCAGCCGTAACTCTCAATGTTTCCTTCACCATCATTCTTTACCGACATTCCTAATTAACTGTTACTGTTTTGGGTTATCAGGTATGATGCCCCTCAGCGTCTCAGCCTCTGGGGCGTAATCTGCTCCGAATACTGCGCCGCCAGACGCTGGCGAATCCCAAGAGCTCAATTGGGAATTCGACTAGGAGCGGCATCATGGTCTTCAACTCCATCCTCTCGTCCATGTTCATGGGCACCATCGACTTCCTGCGGTACCTCAAGGGCTTCGAGGCCGACGAGATCCAGCTCAACGAGCTCAAGTGGAGCTTCATGCAGCGCGAGGCCAAGCCCTCGAAGAAGACCCCGGAGGACGACGCGACGGTCGTGTTCCTCCACGGCTTCAGCTCCATGAAGGAGTCCTGGATGCGCGTGGCCGGCTCCATCGACAGCAAGTACCGAGTGCTGGTCCCGGATCTGCCTGGCCAGGGGCGAACCACGCCCGCGGAGGCGGACATGGACTTCTCCATGGACGAGCAAGCGCGTCGCGTGCACGAGTTCCTCGTGGCCACGCTCGAGCCCGGCAAGCAGATCCACCTGGTCGGCTGCTCCATGGGCGGCATGCTGGCCGGCGTCTACGCGGCCACGTACCCGGAGCAGGTACGCTCGCTCACGATGATCTGCCCCGCGGGCATCACGATGAACAACAAGAGCGACACGCTGCGGCTGCTGGAAGACACGGGCAAGAACCTGCTGCTGGCGGCCACGGCCGACGACCTCTTCGAGATGAACAGCTACATCAGTAACAGCGATGCCAGCTTCCCGCACTGGATCGCGAGTCTGGTCGCGAAGGACCGCGCGCGTCGGCTGCCCGTGTTCCAGAAGCTGCTGAACGACTCGCTGCACAACCCAACGCTGCTGGAGGACTACCTGCCGCGCATCCGAGCCAACACGTTCGTGATGTGGGGCGAGAAGGACCGCGTGCTGGACATCTCGTGCCTCGACGTGCTCCAGAAGAAGCTGCAGCACCAGATCAAACGCGTCAAAGTGTTTGACGACTGCGGCCACACGGTGCAGCAGGAGCGCCACGCGGAATGCGCCCAAGCCATCAATGAATTCCTCGCGAGTGAGCGTAACGTAGTCGCGTCGTAGAGCCAAGTCCTCACAGCCGCTTCAAGGCAGTAATGATGGCCAACACCATCGCCAGCGAAGCCGCATCATTAATCTTTACATCATTATTATATATCATAAATGCGCTTGAACTCACAATTGCATCGCACACAGTCCATACAAACTGTGGGATCTAGGTCAGCACGTGATAGCGTCTGTACCACAACGTCCCAACTGACAGGCTGTACCTTTCGAGTCTCAAGTTGGCGTCTCCCTACGTCGCTCAGCTGCTCTGTAAGCGGCTTGAATGCGAAGAAATCAAACGCTTCGAGTCGCTTGTGGAGAGATGGCCCGAAGCTGTTGCGTTGTACAGATCCATGCAAGCAAGAGCTGTCCACAGAAAGCTCGAGACGGGAAACCAAATTGTCGCTCGCCATCTTGGTGAAAAATAAAGCAGCACCAACGAATATCAACAAAGTCGGCCACTTGCGCAAGCTCCCGCACGGTATCCTGGCCCTCCAACACTGCTGAAATGGCAGCGTTAATGCCGGTCACCATGGTGATCAAGCTCTTGTCATCGATTGCGTCACTTGTTTCGATGCGCTGCCTTGTAAAACGGCTCGCTTTGTCTTCCGGAACGACAAAGACCAGAGCCGTTTTCCGGGCGACTGCGTCTTGTTCGATTCCCAGTTGCTTGAGCACGGCGTAGAGACCTTTCGCCTTGAGAGGATGTCTTTGCGACACGGCTACCAGAAACAGAACCACCTCGACGTTGTCCCATGGCGTCTTGGCTCTGTTGTCCTTCGACTTGATCAAGTACAAGGAGTCGATAGACTCAAACGTCTTGCCCTCCGGTATAAAGAAAGATCCGCCGATCAGAGCTGATTGCTCCACGTTGTTCTTCAGAAGTTCGATAGGCGTGGTTGGGAGCATCTTGAGCTTGAGATTTCCATGCGGCGACGCTTCGTTCCCCCACAAGATGAAGCGCGTCCACTTGGGTCCCCTGCTGAAGCAGTTTGTAGACCGCTTTCACACGAATCGCTTTGTAAAGCAAAGCTGGTGCTGGTGCTATCTCCATCACCGACGCAAAATAGCGTCTGTCTGCGTTCATCGCCTTTTCGAACTCTTTGCACAGCAACTGAGCTACGTACGGTGACGCCAACTCGAGATCCGCAAGGTGCCATTTGTCGCGCGGCACGTGGTGGTACAGCTGATCGCGCATGTTCATGAGCTGTGTACCGCTGATCATCGCTGCCCATGTCGCCATGTCGACGCTGTTTGCCGCATCCTGCAGTGCGATTACGTTGAGTTCCCAATTCTGCTGGTCGCGCTCAAGACAGGGACGCGCGACTCCACCGAAAATGTCGAGCCGGTAAACCACTTCTTGGTTGTGGCGTTCACCACGCCGAGGAAACTCTTCTATCTCGTCAAACGAAAGCATCTCAGGATGGAGTTGCAGCGTGCCCACAGCGTCCATCAATTCGTCAGCATCCCACAGCGGCAGATACAGCCTCGCATGGGCAGCATCTTTAGCCATAGCCCGGAACCACGTTTCATTGAGGCTCGTGAACACTACGAATCGGTGTGGATGCGGTGGCGCCATAGCTGGGGTGCCATCGAGCAAGAACATCACGTTCGGGTCATCTTCGTACTCGCACGATAAGCTTTCGTCGCATCGCAGCTTTTTCATGCGGCCGTCCTTCCATTCCACGGCCTTTTGGATTCGTGTCCCACTGCTGTATGAAGCGAGGATGATCGTGGCTTTGGGGTTCGTGAGTCGGTAGCGTAAGAAGAAATATGCCATGAACACCGACTTCCCAACGCCTGCGAGATAAACGCAAGTGAGAATGCGTGCCTCAACCCACACACTTTCCAAGATGCTCACCTGGCGTCCCTGTGACCAACATGCCGCGGCGAAACCCTTCACCATCAAACAGTTCCATGATGTAGTCGTAAGACTCAGCGTAGCACGCGCGCACGTAAAACGCTTCGTCGAGAAAACGATACTGGAACGGTATTTCCACCGGGAATGGCATCGTCTTGAGAGTAAGAAATCCCGCCAAGTTTGGGTTTACAGCCTCTCTACTGTTGGCTCCGCAGCCCATACGTTCATCTTTGTTTGTCATCGCCCTTGCTGGCGTTAGATCTGGTAACCGCATTACATTCGCGCGTACCGAGCGCAAGGTCTTTCCATCTGCTTCGCGCGTGCGCTTCATCAGTGTTGGTGTCTTGTCCATTTCTCTATCGATAATGAACTAAAAGAATCCTCTGTCAGTTGGTCCACTTCAATCCGAGCACAGGATTCCAGGTAAGTCCTTGGAGCGATGTGTCCACGTCAGTTTGGAACGAGAAAACGTCTTGGCTTCGTCTCTTGTTTGCCAAGAGGTATCGAGTTGGATACTTTAACTGTCGCATGCCTCTGACATCATCACCATCATCATTCCGATTATCCAGTACGACTGACTCCCTGGAACTCAAACGGTCCCATGGGCTTCCTGTCAAGGGCCTGTGGACGGCTTCACCTGGAGCTTCATGGGAGTTTTCAGTGCGGTATTTTGTGTGAACCGGCGATCTTGCGTTTCTGTCATGAATTCTAAGGAGCCTACTCAACAAAAGTGTTTCTAGCAGCTGTCCGTCCAGGTCTTTTATCAAGCGTAATTCGTGATACGAATCTCCGGTGGATCCAGAACGCACGGTCCGAAAGAATCGCCAAATTCGATCATGCTAGAAGATCAAATTGATCGGTCCCTTGAGGAGCAAAATCACATGGGGGTTGACTTGTGCTCGCTTCTATCGTACGCTGACTTGATCATTCTGCCATTCTTGTGCACTGACTCAATCATTTTTGCCATTTTTTTCATTGAATTGCAGCCAATCTCAGCTGGTATTAATATACCGCCTGTTGCAGCACTGGTTCTATTGATTCGAGTCTTCCGCCATACCCACACCTGATTGAAATATTCATATCGAAGAATGTACGAGATTTGCTTTCGATATCAAATCTCGTTTGAATATTTCTCTATCAGTCAATTTACAGCTTTTAATTCGACAGCGTTCGTATAATCACTCGGATCGGGTGGCAGCCACGACCGTTTGCTCTGCGATGAAGTCGTTGATGGCCTTGGCGCATTCCGCATGCTTCTCGTGCTGCAAGATGTGGCCGCAGTCTTCAAAGACCAGCACGCGCTTCAGTGGCTCCTGCAGCTTGGTCTGCAGAATCTCCAGACTGGAAATGTCCAGCACGCGGTCGTTCTTGCCCCACATCACTAGCGTATGGGCCTGGATCTTGGGCAGATGGTCTTCCAGGATCGTCTGGTTGGCGAACGTATCGTCCACGATCTTCTGCAGCACAGGCAACTGGCGTTCCTGCAGTATCAAAGCACGAGCGTTAGTCGCTCTTCTCCATTCACCATGCATCGGTCCAAAGGCGTACCCGGTCCTTGCCGATGGCGGACGCCAGCCATCGAGGGAAGCCGCGCGGGGAGTGGGAGATGTACGTGTTCATCTCAATCAGATCGTCAGCTGTCGTGGCCAGCAGCAGGTTCTTGCCCGTGGCCTCCAGCACCTTGAGCGTGTCGCTCTTCTGGGGCATCGTGATCCCGGCCGGACAGATCATGGTCAAGGAGCGGACGTGCTCCGGGTACATGGCGGCGTAGACACCAGCCAGCATGCCGCCCATGGAGCAGCCCACCAAGTGGATCGGCTTGTCGCCGTGGGACGTCTCCTTGAGGAACGCGTGCAGGCGACTGGCCTGCTGGTCCATGGAGTAGCTCACCAGCGCGTCTGCGGGCGTGGTGCGTCCCTGGCCAGGTAGATCCGGCACGACGATCTTGTACTTGCGGTCCAGCGCGCCCGCCACACGCGTCCAGGACTCCTTGGCGGAGCTGAAGCCGTGCAGGAACACGACCGTCTCTTCTTCTTCGGGCTCGTAGGGCGGAGGGCCCTTCGTGCAGCTGCTGCTGCTTGTGTTGATGCGCGGCTGCCGAGTCATGAAGCTCCAGGTGAAGCCGTCCACCGGCTTCTCGTCCGCCTCGAAGCCCTTGGCGTAGCGCAGGAGGTCCATGGCGCCGTACACGAAGGACGTGAAGAGCGAGGGCGATGCCATGCGGATTGGTTTCTGACCGTAATCAGTGATTGCGCTGCTCTTTTGACTTCCATGAAGTCATTCGTCCTCGGAAATAGGAATGATGGTGAAATCTCTTCATGTCATTTCCTGTCTCAATCAATCAACTCCTCTCTCGTTTGGCAGAGCTGGCGATCAGATTCGCCAGTCCACCCATGCCGACGACGAAATTCCATGCGCACTCTGGCAATGTCAAAGGTGAGTTCCACATCCCCATGGTCGCCTGTACTACTGGGAGTCTCACCTATTCCGGCATCGAAGGTCGCTGCCATCAACGCGCTCTGGGCTGCATTGATTCGATCCAACGACGTGCGCATATTGCTGCCGGAGCGACCGCTCCCAGCAGACATGCAATCATGGGTCGTTAACGACTGCAACAAATGCATCAACACCAGACAGCGAGCTTCTCTCGAGAGGATCGCACGCACGCCGTTGAGGCAACGTTGACCGGAATTTGACGCAGAGGGATGAAGAAGAAGCTAAAACAGCGCTGGGATAAGACGCAGTTGCCGTCTACACCAGAGACGAAGTAGATTCTGAGGCAGAAGCAACAACAGAATCATTATCGGTTGAAAAGCTGACCTCTTGGATTTAGTGAAGGGAGAAAGGAAAACATTCCAGCCTTTGGTTCACAAAGACTCGGCAAAGACACCAGCCATACCGAACCCATAAGTGATCAAGATGTACCACTGATGACGCTGTCATAATGATGCACTCTTCCATCCTTCGATTTCTTTTGCGCCCTCGGCTGATGCCGTGAGCAGACAGCTTGAACTCCCTCCCGTTTCCTCATTTCCCAACTTGCTCCGCTGCAGCAACGCGAAACGATTTCAACCGCTCTCCCATGGCTGAACTAGATATGGTCGCTCTCGTGTTCCTGGTATCCTTCAGCTGGCAACTCAGCCAGGATTAAGACGAGGGCCAAGATGACCGATCTGCCTTTTCCCGAAGTTAGGAAGTCCAGCCAGCACTGCCAAACGAAGGCGACAGCTGACACGGAAGACTAAATCCAAGGACACCATTGGCTCTACTTGTAGTATCTTTTAATGTCAACAGGAATTCAGAGGAAAAGAACCAATGAAAATCAAATCGAGTTGCTCTTTCGTCGATGATATGAATCAAATAATATCGCCAATGGTATCAGAGACTGATCTAATTGCTCGTGGGGGGCATCAGTGGTGATAGCGCCATATTTTTTTAAAAATGCTTTATTTCTTCAGGATTTGCTCTCGATTGACGCCATAAGCTGAGCCTCAAGATGCACCAAATCTCGGGCTAAAATCTGCCTCAACGCACTCATTCTCCAAATTTCTACCAAACGGTCGGCCGTTCTCATGGCTAAGTTCCACTTGCTGGCTCTGGTGACGCTTGTGCAATCGATGAAGATACCCGGCATGCGCTTCGCTCGCATCAGGACCGCAATGCGATCGAGCACCAGACTCGCTTCCTGACAGCTGAAGCCCAAGATGAGGCATTAGCCCACCATCGACGCCTCCATTGGTATGACAAAATTCTGAAGGGCCTGAAGATGCTGTACGTAAGCCACTTTCGCAATGATGATGGCTCACTCCCGCTAAACCCCTTTGTATTTCGTATCGTCTGGTTGTAGATTCCCCAAACAGGGCATCGCGTCCAGCACATACGAGAAAGTTGTGCATGTGGTTTATACGCTTTACGAGGCTGCCGAGCTGCTTTGAGTCATCTCAGTACTTGTGAAAGTAAGCGATGAATCTAATTCGTCCCGTTTGAAATCAATCCACACTTTGAATTCGACCTTGTGCTGCGGAGGTGTTTGTATCTTCGAATGCTTATGTCAGGCTTTTGTTTCGAGTGAAAGCGATCTCTGCAGCGTTTGAACATTTCCCAAGACTGTTTTAATGGTCGACTAGTCTTTTACGAATGAGTATTAAGTGGTGCAAGTGGCGATGCTCTAAATGTGCAGAGACTTTATGAAAACAGTTCGGAACCGAACGTTTAAAGTTCACTTTGTCACTTTTATGGGGAGCATGAATGGTGCAAATAATGAATGACATGGAAACGAATTCATTGGAAAATCTGAAAACCAAAATGCAAAAGCTAAGTAAAGGGAATTGTTCATCTGGAGTACCGACAGCCTGGTAGTCACTTGGTTCAGGTTTATTCCGACAGCAGAGCGTTGACTGCTTCGCCAATGTTGCCAGCAGCCGCCTCCAGCACACGGCGGTTTTTGTCTTCATCCATGAAGCCCATGGTCGCGAGTTGGGTCATTGCATGCTCAAGAGGAGCCTCGGTCGTCACTGAAGCGGCTTCAACCACTTCAAAGTCGTGGGTTTCAACTGCTTCTTTATCTTCTTCGGTATCTTCCGTGATGGCTTCAGCAGCTACAGCAGTGGCCGTCTTCGTCTTTTCTGATTCAGTTTCCAATACGATGATGTCGATCCAGAAGCGGTGACCAAAGCTGTTGCCCATGTAGTCGCACACGAGCCAGTAGCTGGAGTAACGACCTGGCGCAGTCGGAGTGTAGATCGTCGTCTCGACGTCGCATTCCTCTCCAGGCTTCAGCGCCGGTAGCGGGATCCGGGCAGAAGCAGCCTCGCCAAAGATCGAGCTGTCACTCTGGTTCACCAGCATGCAGCCTTCCGGCCACGCTTTGTCGCCGTCGTTCTGGAGCTTCCACGCCTTGCGAAGAGTGACCCCGGGGCCCACGACAGTTCCGTCTGGGAGCGTCACATCGCTTACAAACTTGGCCTTGAAGAAGTGAGTGTGCTGGCCAAAGAGACCGTGCTGACCAAAGAGACTTTGAGCTCCGAAGGGACCATGGGGGCCAAATGGGCCATGCTGGCCAAACGGACCTTGGGGACCGAAGGGCCCTTGAGTTCCAAAGGGACGACTACGTCCCTCGTTACCGCCAAGTCCGCCAAAGAACATATTAAACGGTAGACTTTCTTCCGCTCCTTGGGTTCCATGGGCAGCGCGAGCATCTTGGCCAGCAAATTGGGCGAATGGGCAACCTTCTTGATCTCCTGAGGCAGCTTCCGATTCACTGGAAGAGCTGGAGCTGGAGTTGCTTTGCTGATTCACTGTTGTCGGAGGCACGGGAGGTCCGTGACAGCCGTGCATCTTCATCTTCTTCAACATCTTCTTGAAGCGGCGAACGTCGTCCGAGGGCTCCACGATACCAAAGGGGCCATGCGACTCCGTCCAGGCCCCGCTGGCCATACAGCTCTCGCACAAGTCGAAGTCTGAGGCAGTGAGCGACTTGTAGCGCGCTCCGACGATCGGACTCATATCGCAGCCATCGCAATTTACGAACGGATGCACTGTGGGCATATCAGCACAGCGTTCGGCGCAGCGCTTGCCTCGTTTGTCTTCAGTGGCACGTTCAGCGCAGCGCTTGCCACGCTTGCCGCGAGACGAGTCGTTGATCTTGATGAACGGCTCGTGCGTCTGCCACTTGCCGCTGCTCTCGCAGGCCTCGCACAGGTCAAAGTCGCGCGCGTGGAGCGACTTGTAGCGCACGCCGATCAGCGGCGACATCTCACAGCCGTCGCAGACCACGCCTTCGTGCACGACACTCGAGGACGGTGTCTGGGTCTTCTTCTCCTCAGTGATGCTGGCCACACAGGCACGAGCGGTGCGGAAGAGCACGCTCTTGAGCTGCGGGCACTCGACCAGAACGCGCTGCGCAAAGCCAAACCAGTCGTCCAGCTTCTCAGTCGCCAGCGCCTCCAGTGCTTCGTAGTCGTGGGCTTCAATGGCCGAAAGCACGGTCTGCATCATGTCCTTGTACTCTTCGCTCTTGCTGA
>JAADXR010000302.1:0-35993 GCA_023337935.1 Elongisporangium anandrum
CGAGAGCTTCGAGGCCGTGCAGCGCGCGTTCGTGGACGCCAAGGCGCAGCTGGGCGAAGTGCTCTCGGCCGTGGAGTTCATGGACCGCCAGTCGCTCGACATGGTGCTCTCGCAGCAAGAGCACACCAAGGACCCACTGGATTCTGAGCATCCGTACTATCTGCTGATTGAGACCTCTGGCAGCAGCGCCAAACACGACATGGAGAAGCTGGAGCTGTTCCTCGAGCATGTCATGACCGAGTCCATTGCTGTGAATGGCACCGTGGCACAAGACGCAGCGCAGGCGCGTAAGCTGTTCATGATTCGAGAGGACATCCCCGTGGCCTTGGCTGCGCGTGGCTACGTGTACAAGTACGATCTGTCGCTGCCCTTGAGCGAATACTACCGCATTGCCGAGGACACACGCGAGCGACTGAAAGACACAGACGCCAAGGTCATCTGCTATGGCCACTTGGGCGACGGCAACGTGCATCCGAACATCTCAACGCTGGCTTACGACGAGGAGATCTTCAAGAAGCTGGAGCCATACCTCTTCGAGTACACAGGTGACTGACTTACTATCAGACTCTGGAATCTCACTGCTTTCCACTCACTCTTGTCTATGCATTCTACAGCCAAGCACCGTGGCAGCATCAGCGCAGAACACGGCATCGGCATGCACAAGCCGTCATTCCTGCACTTGTCCAAGTCCCAGAACGCCATCAAGCTCATGCACCAGATGAAGCGCATGATGGATCCGAATGGCATCTTGAACCCATACAAAGTGCTGCCTAGCGAATAATAATAAAACGCTACATTTTAAGCTAACCGTTAGGTTTAATTGGCTGCTAAAACATCACTTTTGAACCCTCATGGCCGAAGCGGAGATGGTCGAGCGCATTCGCGGCCACGTGAGTCGGGAGCTGGAGCTGGAGGCCGAGCGCAAGCAGGAGCTGCTGGAGGGCTGTGGCATCGCGGAGGACGATATGTCCAAGGTGCGTCCTGGTCTGGGCTGGCGGCTGCGACATGAGGCCTGACAGTGGGGATGCAGAACGGTCAGGTGTATCTGCACGTGCTGTCGGAGGTGGCGGCGCTGCTGCAGCTCAAGAACACTGAGACCAGCAGCTATCTGTCGGCCATGAGCGATCTGGAGCGGCAGCTGGACGACGCGCAGAGCGACGTGGTGGAGATGCGCGTGGTGGCTGCCAAGGCCCAGCGCCGATCGCAGGAGCTGCTGACGGAATCGAGCCGTCTCGAGCACGTGCAGCAGCATCTGGACGACACAGTCATGGAGCGCGAGCTGCATGGTACGTACTATTACGCTGGGATTTGCGTGGATGCCTTGCTTTTAATGCGTGCGCTTTGGTGGTGGATAGAAAGCACCTCTGCGCTCGAGCAGCGCACCGCCGAGAACATGGAGCGCCAGCGAGCGTTCGAGATGGAGCTGGTGGGATTGGCTTTGCGTGGACTTGTCGGTTGCATGAAATCTGATAATAATGTGCTTAAACAGAGAGAGCTCGAGAGCGCGTTGGAAGATCTGGACTTTGGTGGAGTGGAGGACAAGTGAGATATTCCCGTGTTGGCTCGATGGCATGAATGAAGCATTCCATGACTCTGTGCTGTGCTATTCGCAGGATGGAGCACCACAACCTGGAAGCGCTGGAGCGAGTGCGTTGCTGCTTCTCTCCTTCTGTATTGGCTGGCTTCTCACGACGTTTGTCTATCAGGAATGCGACTCTCTCGACGCCACCAACCACTCTCTGCGTGAGCAGATGACTGTGTATCATGATCTGCCGCTCAACAAGGATGTTGCTGCAGCGCAGCTCTTGCAGCTCAAGGGAGAGCTCACACAGTTAGAAACGCAGTTCTCCTCTCAAATCAAGCAAATGCTGTAGCGTTCTCTGTCTGACGGAATGGGCAAACACACAAGTATACGTAATTGAAGTTTGATCCATTTATCACGCAACGAGCCTGCATTTGATGTCGAATCAGGCCGCAGCACACGAAAGCCAGTCGGATACTTTTCGACTGGTAAAACAGCAGATGTGACTATTACTACTGAAGTGATTGTGAATGCACAAGCTTGAGCGCCAAGCCAATGAAAAATAGCTAATAACTTGCGTTCATTTGCTCAGGTTCAATGCCACAAAGATGACCAGCTGCTTCACATGACTGCAGGCTTGGATCTGACTGGCATGCCGCTCCTCAGCGCAGTCCGGCTGAGCTTGGCACTCCATGCCTTTGATATCCGCCAGAACAGAACCTTTCATGGTAGAAGCGTGAACTCTGCAACGATGGTCGGCGTTTCATAATCGCTTCGAATCCGCCTTTGCGGAAATAGGACCTTTGTAGCGACTTGGTGAAACCCACATGAATGAAGCTTGACTCTGGCACGCGTTCTAAAATTGCAGTCATATCGAGATTCGTCAGTACTTCCTGCATATCGTGGCATTCGACCGAATACTTCTTGGAGATCCTGATACTATCGGTTTGGGCGGTTGTCTTCATCTGGTTGAGATTTCCCACATGCAGCTCTTGGGGCAGGAAACTCGGCCACTTGACATTTACTGGAGCTAGAAACGGAACCATGACATTTTCCACCGAGATGGGAAAGTCGATCACTGTATCAGCCGAGTCGAGGATGGCTAATTCATACAATAACGCAGAAAAGAAAGCATCAAATGCGATACCAGCGAATCCATTCTTGTGACTTGCCAATACGATCGAGCCGACCACTAGCGTCTCCATTCGGTTCGAGGTCTGGTGGTTGTCGGAGAAGCGCACCATGGAATCTTCGCCTGTTTCTGCTAATGCCAACGCAGCATGGAATGAAATTGGCTCATCATCGATGTCCTTTAATGCGCGAAATCCTTTGCCTCCCGTCAAACACAGGTACAACAGCGCATCTTGATCCACGGGTGGGAACTCAGTGTGATACTTCCATGGCTGGATCTCTTCGTTCTTTACCAATGCACCGGTACGAAGAACGTTCAACTCGAATGACTCGTGTTCAGATAGATAGGCGTAATGGCCTTTGATGAGCTTGCTCGTATCATCATCACGAACTTTGGTGACATAAACAGCATGAGCTGGCCAACATTAAACCACTTATGCCAACGCCACTTCCAATCAGCAAATCGATTCGCTAGTAATGCGACCATGTCGTCCAGATACTTGACCAGATCAGTGTTGTCCGCCAAGGGATTAGAACTTATGTACTCCAAAGCCGAATTAGCAAACAAAGGTCTGCTGTTGGTGATAATGCCTTTCAAACCAACTGGGATTGTATCAAGAGCTACCGTGGGAGTGAAGGAAACAGGACACACCACAACGTACGATGTCCTGGTGGGAACCGGATGACCGTATCTGCTAGACCCCTGGCGGTTCCGTTGGTGGAGCTTACGATCACCACCAAACCGATTGATCGAAAGACGTTCCGCATCGATCGGAGAAAATACTCCTCGTCCACACTCGCGTCCTTATCAAGGAGTGGGAACTCGTCGAGAAAAACGACACATTGATTGGGTCGCTCTTGCAATGAGCGGCAAACGAGATCAAAAGATTGTCGCCCAGAAAATTTTGGCGCATCATTCAGCATTGCCAGAATAAAAGCGTACGTATACAGTTCTCCTTGCACTGCGATGTCGCTAATGTGGCCTGCTTCAATGCGTGGGAGATCCAGTTTTACACAGTGTCTGAAAGCTGCTGAGCGGTGGCCAAACGCTCTGTACACGGGCTGTCGTTGAGCTCCTTCACAGGTCCCTCCGCACACGATGTAAAACACATCCACGTCGTCACGAGCCATGAGATTAAAGGCCATCTGTGTCTTGCCCATTCCAGACCAGACAATAAATGGCGCACGCTTTGATTGACTGACATGCTGAATCGCCGTCATAAGTTGGTTCACTTCCTCTGCATTCTTCAGTCTTTCAGCAACAGCTCGATACGGTTCTGTGTGTTGTTGTTCATGTTGATCTTCAGTCAGTCGTAGCACTTCCTCTTGCGTTGCAGGCCCCAGTCTTGATTCAGCGTAAGCGGATTCAGATGGATGTTCAACCAGCACGTGGATATCTCCCTTTTGGGGCTGGAAATTCGGGCCAAAGTACGTCTCAAGCTCCCACGAAGACTTCATCCTCACGTAGCTCTCCATGATTCCTCTCAGAGTGTCGTCGTAAAGGCTGTCGTTGTCCTTCAGACATCATTCTTCTTTGCAACGTAGAGCGCCAACTCGCTTGCATCCAACGTGAAGCGTTCGCCATATCTCTTCTGGGTGAAAATAGCCTTCTGCAGATCTTCCACCGTGTCATGAAGAGCAATCAGCACAGAGAGTACGGTCCCATCGCTCACAGCCATCTATGATACTTCCATGAGGGCATTTTACCAATTTCGTTCTTTCTTCTTTCCAGTCTAAATCCTGTTCAACCAACATTATCAGCTCTCTATCTTACCCATGCAACTCGCTATAATACCCATCCAACCATGAGCAAGGGAACTTGTGACAGTTGGGGACCAGAGCTCATGCACTCCGCCTGAGGCCGCAGTCGCGAAATCGATGGACGAGGACGAGAGCGTGGGCTTCAAGGAGCGCGAGGCCGAGCTGCTGCGCGAGCTCTCGGCGCTCTACACCAAGCTGAACCAGGTGCGCGAGAAGCGCGCCAAGGCGGAGCAGGAGTCCTCCGACGTCTTCGAGGAGGACGAGCACGGCCGGCCGCGCCGCCGCCGCCGCGTGCTGCTGGTCACGCGCGCACTGCCGTTCCACCTCATCTCGGAGGACGCGCAGTCGCAGTGGCGCGCTGAGTTTCCGGAGAACGTGAGTCTGGACGGCGCCATGGAGACGTATCTGTGTCTGCACGAGAACTACGACTGCGTCTGGATCGGCTCCGTGCACGGCGACATCGAGCCCTCGGAGCAGAACACGCTGCGCGAGCAGCTGCTGCAGGAGCGCAACTACTACCCGGTCTTCCTGGACCCGAAGCGCGAGAAGCTGTTCTACCAGGAGTACTGCAAGCAGGTCATGTGGCCGCTCTTCCACTCGTGTCCGCCCACGACGGAGGACCAGCTCATCACGCACGATATGCTGGACGACGGCGGCAGCGGTAGCGGTGTGGGCGGCAACGGCAGCGGCGGCACGGGCAGCGTGTACGCGCACTCGCTGTACAGCGAAGACGAGCACACGATGGAGAAGATGTGGCAGGCCTACGTGGCTGTGAACCAGGCATTTGCTGACGCCGTGCAGGAAGTGTACGAGGAAGGCGATCTGGTCTGGATCCAAGGCTACCACCTCACGCTCGTGCCCAACATGGTGCAGAATCTGTTCCCGAACGACAAGATCGACATTGGCTTCTTCATGCACATCCCGTTCCCGTCCTCGGAGCTCTATCGCATTATGAACAACCGCGAGGAGATCCTCACGGGCATGCTGGGCGCCGATCTCATCGGCTTCCAGACCTACGAGTATGCGCGTCATTTCCAGTCGGCTGCTGTCCGCCTCTTGGGGCTCGAGAGCAGCCACAAGGGCGTGAATGTTGATGGCCATTTCGCTCGCGTCACGATCTGTCCCATTGGCATTGATGCTGACAAGTACCTCTCGCTCGTGCGCTCGGACGGCGTGCAGGAGCAGATCAAGCAGCTGCGCCACCAGTTTGCAGGCAAGCAGGTGATGCTGGGCGTGGACCAACTGGACGTGACCAAGGGCCTGGCACACAAGCTGCTGGCGGTTGAAGAGCTGTTCACGCTGAAGCCGGAGCTGTCGAAGGAAGTGGTGTTCTTGCAGATCGTCACCGGCGCTCCGTCCGCGTTTGAGTCGCCCTTGGGCTCGCAGGTTGAATCACTGGTCTCGCGTATCAACAGCAAGCTGCAAGACATTGGAGCTGAAGGGCCTGTGCAGTACTTGACGAAAGAGATGCCAGTGGATGCTCTGATCGCACTCTACTGCCTCGCTGATGTGCTGGTGGTCACGCCAGTACGCGATGGCATGAACACCGTTCCGTTCGAGTACGTGGTCTGCCGCGAGGCCTTTGGAAAACACGCGCGAATTGTGCTGAGTGAGTTTGCCGGCTGTGCGCATTCGCTGGGCAGTGCGACACTGGTGAACCCCTGGAACACTGAAGAGCTCTTGGATGCGCTACTGGCCTCGCTTCAAGAGAGCGACGACGTCATGCGTGCGCATCAGCACATGTACAGCTACGTGAGTACGTTCACCTGGCGCCACTGGGCCGACAACTTCTTGGAGCAATTGCGCGAATGCAGCGAAGAAAACGCATTGGGCGGATCCGGTCGTGAACTCAGCAGTCGCGACATGACATCTGCCTATCTGCGCTCGTCTCGACGGCTGATCTTTATCAACTACGAAGGCGTCTTGGCCCCCGAAGCCTCCATCCCAGAGCTGTCGTACCCGCCACAGGAGCTGACCTGGCGATTATCCATGCTGGCAAAGGATCCTCGCAATGTGGTCATCATTGTGAGTGCGCGCAGTACGTCGGTCTTGGAGCATTGGTTCGCTGGTCTCTCAGGCCAGATCGTCTTGGCTGCCGAGTACGGAGTCTATGTCAAGTGGGTTGGCGAACAGGAGCTGTGGCATTGTATGGTGTCGAATATGGATCTCAGCTGGTGGAAGCACGTCATGCCGCTGTTAGAGTACTACACGGAACGAACGCCCGGTGCGTTCATTGAGCGGAAGGACTCGTCCGTCGCATGGCATTACCGCGATTGCGACTTGGACCACGGTCTGTGGCAGGCGAGTGAGCTGCTGGTTACGTTGCGCGAGATCACGCGGTCGCTGCCGGTGTCGGTGGTGCCTGGGAACCGTTACCTGGAGGTGCGTCCGCAGAAAGTAAGCAAGGCGACACTCTTTGAGCGCATCTGGGAGTTCATGAACTGGTCGTTCCTGTATCCAGAGGACGATCCCGTGACCACGGACTACTTTGGTGACCCTGTGAAGCCACTGACGTCGCCCTTGCTCAAGCCGCTTGGTGCTCAAGGCGGAGCGAAGTGGCGCAAGGCCAGCGTGGACATTCCTCCGCTGCGATTGAGTCGCGATGGAAGTGACGAGAATGTACTAGCAAGCGAGAAAGAGACCCAAGAGGCCGAAGCGGAGGAACCACCGACGCCTGTGGATTTCCTACTGGTGATTGCTTCGGGAGATGATCGCACGGATGAAGATCTGTTTGGGTTCCTGGTTCCACCTCCGATTGATCTGGAAGCGTATTGCCACCAACTAGAGATGGACGAACAGACCTCGCTCTCGGAGACGCCTCGCTCGTTGTCTGTGCACGAAGAAGAGTTGAGCGGTCGTGGGAGCAACATCTTCCATCGCCGGTCGTTCAACGAGAACGCGCTTTCGCTCACTGGAGGCTCCAGTACGTCCGATTCGATCGGCCGCATGTCTCCCAAGGCCTCATTCCGTCGACGACTGACAGGTGTCTCGGGGGAAAGCTCGACGCTGCCGGATGGCTCAAGCATGGCCGACTTGCTGCCGCCTCCGCTGGCGCATCTGCCTTCGCAGGGCGCGGAAGGAGACTTCTTGCTTCTGGGCGAGAACATCACCAAGATGACGCCGATGTACAAGACAGCCAAGTCGTCTATCTCGGACGATGCCGCCAATATGTTCCCGCGCACACTGCTCAACACGCCCACGAACGCGCGTCGCGATGAGATCACGGAGCGCAGCAAGTTCACGCCGCGACGTGATTTCCCTCCCTCCGCTGCGCTTTTCAAGGCCATGAAGAACAAGTACGGCGAGAACTTTGGCATCCATCTGGTGCCGGACACACCGGCGGCCTGTTGGGCGCTCGTGGTGCCTCCGACAGCGAGAGCCAAGCTGGAGGACTCATCGGGCAGCGGTAGTGACCGGAAGCCTTCGTTTGGGTCGAATTCCGTGGCAGCGGCCCAGCCTGGATCTCCGACGGGCACGAATCGCACTCTGGAGCGTGGCAGCGTGACAGACGACAGCCACGACGGACTCTCGCCCTCAGTGTCGCTGCTGGATGCAGACGATGAGAGCGCTCGTCAGGAGATCGATGCGCTGCAGAGCCTAAAGGAAGACGATGATACACCGCCGCGGCCTGTGGATCTGGGTGAGGAAGAGGATCAAGAAGAGGAAGACGACCACTATCGGTTCCCTGTCAACACGTTCGTGTGCACTCTGGGCCGCAAGCTGTCGCAGGCACCTTATTATATCAAGAACTCGGCGGATCTGTTCCAATTGCTACAGGAAATGGGGCTCAGCAGCCACGTCCGGCGTCAGCGCGTGCAGTCTATGGGCGCGTTTGCAGACAACGAGTAGGTCTCTAGGCGAGTCCCTTGCTGCGTAGAAGCCCGATAGCGTTGCCGATGCCTGTTCGTTGCGTGTATTCGTCGGCTAGTTGATCCAGGAGATGCATAAGTGGATAGGAACTGCTCTAAATATTATTTGAACCGCATGAAGCTTACCGTTTTGATCGCAGAGAGCGTAGAGCCACTCGCCCGTGTAGCGCTTGACGTTTGAGTCCAGACACGTGAGGAAGAAGAGCACATGCTGGTAGAAGAACGACCGGCGCATGTGCAGTGAGTCTTGCGGTGCTAGTAGAGTGCTGCTGCTGGGACCGGTAGTCTCAGTAAGCGCCGCCTTCTCTGCGAGCACGTGCTGCTGGAAAAATCCCTTGAATGTAATCGGACTGGCCGTTGTGAGCGTGTGGCAGACAATGAGCGTTGGCAGCATCGCACTAGCAGGTCTGAAACACACACCCAAGACTATCAGAACACTAGTGTGAACAGACTGGATCGATTGGTTGAGTGAGTGACTTACCTGGTTTTCTCGACGCGAACGAGCTGCAGCATGAGCTCCAGATGACGCACCAGTACAGCGGCAGGTGAGTTCCTGACTGTGGCGTCCTCACTTGTGCTGCGCTGCACGAACGCAGCGAGAAGCGGGGGAGGCAGGAACATGAACACCTCCAGAACCTTGTTCTTGACTTCGATGAGCTCTGCATCCAATGGCGAGTCACGCGGACTGGTGAACGCTAAGATCTCAAGCAGAAGCTCTCCGAGTCTGAGAATCATCAAGGCGATTAGAGCTCTTTCAATGAATGGAGATGAAACAGGTAGTTCGTTACCGGAGAATGGTTTGATAGACGCGTGGGTTGCTGTCTTCGGCCTCTTTGGTCCAGTTCATGGCGTTTACTAAGACGGTCACGAGCTTCAGCAGCTCCAGTAGCAAAGCGGACCGATCGCTTCCGACTGGAAACGGAAGGGGGCGAGAACAATGGAAGCCGTAGTAGATACTCTGTAGATAGGCAGGCATACATGTCGTTAGATAGCTTATCGCATAGGTTTCATAGATGCCTTACCGCATGTAGAAGCTCCCAGGTCTCTACTGAACTGCAAAGGAACTGCGTCATGGACGGAGACTCGCAGGACACGAGCAAGATTTTCCACACCAGCAGGTGGAAGGAGGCAGGGCCTGAGGCTTTGGCTAGCGAGATAAGTCTCTGTTGGAATCCCTGGGGCACGACAGGCGAGTTCACAAACTCTGGACGCGAATAGATCGAGTTGATCACGCATTTGAGCGCTTCTTCCCTCACTGCCCACCCACTCACAGAAAGCTCCGCGAAGCGTAGGAAGAGATCGAGCGTCTGCAAGAAGCACACATTATGAGCTACAGGCTCCATTGCTCGTTCGTTATACTGTTCAAACCTCGGCTGTTAAAAGTGCCTCGATGCCTCGTCGGTCTCGCATGAGCACCTTGCACGAGCTCAGCAGCAGCAGAAGGGCTACAAGCCAGAGCTTAACATGAGCCCCGAAGCTCATATAGCAACTAATCCCACGGATCTTACCATCATCTTGGATTCTGTGCTCCTTTTCAGCAGAGAGAATGGAGCCCAAGGCCTGGACGATGCGACTCGCGATGGTCTCTCGAGCACTGACGGACTCCGCCGCGGCTACAGACAAAACGCTCCGCATCAGCAGCAGGCACATCCTAACAGCCAATACACGCCTACACACCTTCATTGCGTAGCACCAGCCCATGGAGCTTCTCGATCCACAGCGCCAGGTCTCTGTGACTGCTCTCCACTTGATCCATTGCACTCCCAACTGAGCTGCACAACGAAACGACGTCCACCTTGAAGCGGTAGGGGAGGGTAGGGGAGGCGGATCCACTCGTTTCCTCCACTAGCTGCCGATGCTATTGGCCAGAATCCCCCGCGAAGCTTTTCAGCGAATGACACGCGTCCCCCCTGGCGGACGCTCGTCCGCTCTGTTGCTTTGCTGGCGGCAGTTGCCGAAAAGCTCCATCCAAGACACACCGCCGAGATGAAGATCGTGGGTTTCCTGCTGACGCTGCTGGCTGTGGCTGTGCAGGCCAAGGAAGATCTGCCGGCCGACGACAAGCTCCGCGTGGGCGTCAAGTTCCGCCCGGAGACCTGCGAGCACAAGAGCCAGCTGGGCGACAAGCTGTCCATGCACTACACCGGCACGCTGCGCAAGGACGGCTCCAAGTTCGACTCGAGTCTGGACCGCAACCAGCCCTTCGAGTTCCAGCTCGGCAAGGGCCGCGTCATCAAGGGATGGGACCAAGGGTGCGTGATTGTCTTGATATGGTCGTCTGTTGTGCTTTGCCATGGCGGAGTACTGACGAAATGCTGCTCCTTTGTTTGTATGTACGCCTGTGCAGTCTGGTCAACATGTGCATTGGGTGCGTTGCTACTTCTCTATCAGAGCTGCTACAGGCAGTAGCTCCATGTGCTTGCGCTTTGAATCCGACTAACGTTTACATTGTGTTGTGGCTGCAGTGAGAAGCGCCGTCTGACGATCCCCTCGGGCATGGGCTACGGCGACCATGGCTCGCCGCCCAAGATCCCTGGTGGCGCTACGCTCGTCTTCGATGTGGAGCTGCTGAGCATCAAGCGCAAGGGCGAGGTGCTCGGCTCCAAGGACGAACTCTAAGCATGATCCCCATCATGCAGCGTGAATGATAGTGTACACCTTTTACGTCAAATATGCCTACTTCCTATTCTTATGTGGTATACACTAAACACGTGTCTCGATCCGACAAACGCCATTGCAGGGATGACGGTTCCGGCGACAGAGCTCAAGCGCTGCTGCGATGCGGAGGCCATGCAGAGCCACATGGAGGCCTTCGTGAGAGACGGCATCTACGACTCGGCGCAGCTGCTGGGCGATCTGCTGCTGTCGCTCGCAGCCACACCTCAGGACGCCAGCGATGCAGCGCCTGGCGCCTTTGGCTCACGCGAGTTCCACGCCAAGAGCTACGCGCTGTTCGCTGATCTGATGATGGCCAAGCGAGAGTACAAGCGCGCCATTGTGAGTGAGCTGCAGTTTGATGTGATGATCGCTCTCTTTGACAGAGTGAATGGCTCTCTAGCGCTACTACAAGCAGTCGTGGAAGCTGCTGAACCCTGGCAACAGTCTGCTTTCCGATGCGGTCGCAATGAAACTCAAGATCGCCGAGTGCTGGAGGCAGCTGGAAGACCCGCATCAAGCCATTGAGATGGTAAGATCTTCTCTGCGCTTTCTGTTTCATGGTGTTCATCCATACTAATGGACTGGATATGCGCCTAGTTGCTCAGTATCCCAAGCGCATCGCGAACTCTGAAGGTGAATCTGCTGCTGGGGAAGCTCTACGTGAACGAAGGGCTGAAGAACAAGGCTGAGGAAGCCTACATGATGGCACTCAGGTACCCTTGCTCGGCCCTTTATCTTCTCTGTCTCTGCTGACTCTACGCTCATCTAGACAGAACCCGTACGCACTGGAAGCCACGCTGGCACTCACGTCTCTGGCAGCCGGCTCGTCGCCTTTCAGCAATGTCCCCGAAGCCACTTCCTCTGATCCGTTCAATGCGTCATCACGACAGCGTGAGATCGAGCACTTTTACAGCAAACTGTCCATATCGTCACAGCAACAGCAGTCGCAGGCCTCGCTATCGCCTATGGATGCCTCATGGATGCAAACGCTCGTCACTGCTCACATGAGTGCCAATCGCGGGCATTATCGAGGTATGGATCGTATCATAATGGTTGCTCTTTGAAGTATGCACTCACTGCTGGGATTTCTATGCAACATAGCGTCAGTGTTATCGTTTGAGGAGTTTGATCGCGTGTTTCCTGAGAACCTGCACAGCTTGCTGCACAGAGGACTGCTGGATATGGATGGCGAGCACTACCACTGGGCGCATTTCCACTTTTACCGCGCGCGACAGATCGATGAGTTGAATCTGTCCATGATGGACGTCTACGCTGACTGTCTCCGCAAGAACGGCGCCCGCACGCAGCTGAACAACCTCGTGCATGAGCTCTTCGCTATCAGTGAACATCACGCCGAGTGCTGGCTGGCGGCGGCGTACTACAGCGACATGAAGGAAGACCAGGACACGGCGCTGCAGTTCTGCGAGCGCGCGATCATGACCAATAGGCGGCACGCGCCCGCTCATCTCTTCCGTGGCGAGCTCCTACTGCATCGGCAGCGACCAGAGCATGCACTGCTGTCCTTTTCTACAGCTAGTAAGCTGACCAAACGATTGGAGGCCTATAGCGGCATGATTGCCAGCTACTGCGATCTCTGTCTAAAGGGTGTGAACAAGTACAAGGAAGCGCTGACAACCGCCAAGAGTGTGGTCAAGCTGTTCTCCCACAAGGCTGAGAGCTATCTGCTGCTGGGCACCGTGTTCGCACTGCGACCAGAGAACAAGGAGCACGCGCGCAAGGCGTTCCAGAAGGCGCTGTCCATGGAGCCACGCAAGCTGGAAGCCATCTTTGGCCTCGTGGATCTGTTCGTCAGCGACGGCGAGTTCGACCGTGCGATTGACAAGCTGCTGGCGCTGTCGGAGCACACAGCACGAGAGGAGATCTTCACCAAGCTGGCGGACGTGTACACGCTGAACAAGCAGTTTGCCGAGGCCATGACCTGCTACCATCGGTCGTTGAGCTTGAATCCGTCGTCCGCCATGGCTGTGCGAGGCCTGGATCGACTGGAGAAGATCATGCGCGGAGAGGATCCGGACGGCGGCAACACGACGCTGGACCCTGACGAGTACGACGAGAGCATGGAGGCTGGCGAGTACATTGCGGGGTGAAGACCTGATTACGCGCTTGGCCGTGCTCAGCTGATTACGATCAGAATACTGGACCCCCTTTTTACAAGCCTCCTCCTTGAAGTTTTGAGTCTGTTGAGGTTTTTTAGAAGCATCCGGTTGGCTAGTGCCAGTGTCTTTCGCTTGGCGAGACCAACGAGGACGCCGGCGGGTCATTTCCTTCCGCCGATGCTGCCGGGTCTTCGAGTGAGCGGAAGGCGCGCGCTGCTGCCGCGGGAGGGAGCACGAGGCGGAGGGAGGGCGAGCCCCACGGCAGGCCAGACGCAGGTGCGCTCGCTCCACCAGCAGCCCCAGCAGCCTCGCTCCAATGGTCTGGCCAATGTTCTTCAGCTACTGGTGCCTTTGAATGAGGCACGATCCTGGCCCCCGCCGGCCCTGGCGTGGTCTCTGTTGCTGGCCTCAGCCACGTTGGGCGGAGCTGTGAGTATGTGTGACGCAGTCGCTCTGGCAGAGAAGCCGCATGAGGAGGAGGAATCCCAGAAGGCGTCGACAGTGGACGAGTTTAAGCAGAGAGAGAATGAAGCCAAGCCCCCGCCATTGCAGAGACGATCGACGTCCAAGCGCGAGCGGCTGCTCGTCAGCACATCTGCAGTGCGAGGGGACCGCTCGTACATGGAAGACGCGTGGTTCGTGTCCCCTTGCAAGCGCTTCACTGGCGTCTACGACGGCCACGGAGGCGCCGAGGTCTCGAACTATCTACGGCGGCATCTCTTTGCCTTGATATCGCCTGAACTAACGCGTCTGGAGAGAGAGATGGACGAAAGCCACCTCTCTAAAGACACGAAAGCTGCAGAGAAGCTGAAGAAAGCCAAGCACCAGCAGATTGAGCAGCTGATCCGCGAAGCAGTCAACAAGGTAGACGCTGATGTCCTCGCTCGCAGTGACTGGAAGCACGAAGGATCGACCGCGACCGGAACGCTCGTGCTGGACGACGTGATCTACGCGTTCAACATCGGCGACAGTCGTGCGATCCTTAGTCGCGATGGCGAAGCGATTGCGCTCACGCGGGATCACAAGCCGAACGATCCAACGGAACAGGCCCGCGTTGAATCGCTGGGCGGCACAGTCAAGTGGTACGGCTACGTGGACGCACAGGGCGAACCTATCGAGCCCTACGGCGCCTATCGTGTGAATGGGAACCTCGCCGTGGCTCGTGCTATCGGCGACCGAGATCTTCGGCCGTATGTCTGTGGTGAGGTCGACATTCGCCAAGTGCCACGCGATTTCGCCAAGGACGAGTTCATCGTCGTGGCCTCGGACGGTCTGTGGGACGTGTTCACGAACGAAGAGGTCGTGACGTTCGTGCACGACGTCATGAGCGGCGAGCTGGGCGGCCGCGAGTCCTGGCGCAGCGGCGGCCACAGCGACACCCGCGTGTCGATCTTCGAGTGGACGCACCAGTACCCGAAGGACCGCGCCATGATCAAGGCGGCGCACACGCGGCGCAAGACCCAGATCGCCAACTACCTCGTGCAGGAAGCGCTCTTCCGAGGCACGATGGACAACGTCTCGGTCGTGGTCGTGTGGCTGCGCTAGGATCGGTGTCCTCTTGCGTGTCCTCTTGCGTGTCCTCTTGCGTGACCCTCATGCATCTGACTATCTGTAGCTCTTGGTGGATCTTATTGCGATATTTCAGTATATTTTTAGTGTGGATTTTTCCTAATACTGGATTTCTATATGGACAACGAATAGACCATCACTCTCGCATGCCAGGAGCTTCGCTGGCTATTTAGAAAGTGTTGTGATTGGTTGAAATTGTGCTATGCCTCGACAATGACGTTATTATAGCTTGGCTATGTGTTGTGCTGAGGCAAACACCTTGGACTCAGTATAGAGAGATGCAAGCCTCAATATAGAGTGGGAAGTTGCATGCGATGCCTCTCCAGACAAGAATCCAATCCGCAAATAGTCCTCCTGCAATCCGATAGTGAAGGTGATTTATTCATTCTCCCGCTCTCTGATTGGCTACCTCCTTCTTTTTTCTTCCCCTACCCACTCTTGTACCTAGAAGACCATCACTCATCCTTCTCTCCAGCCCAATCAGATCACGTCTCGCAGGGAACATTCTCCAGGCGTCCTGGACTGACTGGGAGCGGGAGTTGAGGCTCGGCATAATCCAAACCACCATGAACTCAAGCACGACTCCCCCCTCCGCGCTGCCGGCCTTCTGCCTCCCGGCCTTTGACGAGGAGCTGGACATGGACCTGGCTGAGGAGCAGCTCATGTGCAGCCCCAACACACAGCGCCTGCTCATCGGCGGCCACGAGAGCGACGACCAGCCCATGTCCTATCGCGACGCTGTCCACGTCTTCTCCAGCGACCCGGTAAGCTCTCCTCGATCGATTCAAGTGGCTCCAGAACTGCTTGCTCACTCTCTTGTGTCTCTAGACTGCTCGCTTTATGGACTCTAGCTTTGCGCCCGAGACCTCTACTACCATGCCCAAGTTTGTACTTGAAAGCGCCCAGCCAAAGCGCCTCATGAGCCTCTCGCCCGTGTCGCCATCCTCGCACATGATCTCGGTGCCTGTGCCCATGAAGGAGCACTTTGGCGGCTTCTTGGACGTGGAACCTTCCTTCGAGTCGCACGAGCAGCCGTCGACCATCATGACGGCGCTGCAGGATGCGCTCAAGACGCTGGACTGCCGCGTGCAGGTCGTGCGCCAGTGGTCTCTCCACGTGCGCTGCCTGTGCGTCGCGGAAGAGATCGTCTTCCGCATCCACCTCACCAAGTCAATCGACTCGCACCACGTGGACTTTGCTCTTCAGTCCGGCGACGAGCTGCGCTTCTGCGACCTGGCCAACTTTGTCATCGCGCAGTGCGGCATGAGCGTCGAGAACCACCTGCTGCTGCTCATGCGCGAGCCTCTGGACGCCTGGATGGACGCCAAGCAGGAGCTTTCCGGCCGCCGTTTCGCGCTCAGCGAGCGCTCGGCCAAGGATCTGATCGACGAAGTCAACGCCGACCTGCACGTCGAGACGCTGTACGAGGTGGCCAAGTCCATCAAGGACAAGTGCCGCCACAAGGGCAACCGCAAGCTCTTCCTGCAGACCGACCGCGAACGGTTCGTCCAGGGACTGCAGTGGATGCTGCAGGACAGCGAGACGTCGCAGCGCTACGCTCTGTTCATCATGCTGCAGTTCACGCAGGACTGCGACGAAAGCGCCGCGTTCTTCTCGACGCCGCTGGAGCGCAGCTCCTTCTCTCTGCTGCTGGACGACATCCTCTCGCGGGATTGCGAGTCCGAGTTCACGTCGCAATTGGCGCGGGACGTGCAGCAGAGCGCCATTTTTGCCTAAGTATTGCTCCAAAGACGCCCTCCCCACTATCGTATCCTCCCCATTATGTATTCGCGCCGCGCCATTAAGCCGCCGCCGCCAAAGCCAAAGCGTACAAAAGAACCCCCAAAGCCACGTCATAGAGCAGCACGCATGTAAAATAACCACGCAGCCATAGAGAACCATTCGCTCCTTTCCATGCTTCCTTCTGTGTTCTCTGTTCATTCTCTGGGCTTAATGAGCTCATTACGTCCATCTCTTCCGCCTCATGAGGACCACATGGAGCCAAGCAACAGGACAAATGTCTGTGTATGTGGTCGTTTTTGTGTGCTGCATTATCTTCTTAGCTGTGTTTCTCTCTACATACGGCCGCTTCTTCCAGCCCCTTCTGACAGAGAGAGACTGGTGGACCATGGCTGGCTACGCGGGCGTCTAGTTCTCCAGTCCGCTGAAGAAACTAGGTCGGCGCACCCACGTGCGCGGCAGCACTTCCTTGTCGGAGGCCAGACGGAACTCCTTGTCCTCGGCGCGCATGTACAGCGGCTTCTTGACCTTGGACGTGTCCTTGACGGCCACGCGCCACTTGCCCTTGACATCCGTGGGCTTGGCGAAGCTCTTGAGCAGCTCCACCTTGTTGTTGCCAGCCAGCTTCTGCACGGCCAGCGCCTCCTCGGGGAAGAGTTTGTCCGTGGCGCCGTGCTTGCCCAGTCGTCGCACGAGCGGCGGGTAGCCCTCGAACTCGTCGTTGAGGAAGAAGAAGTCGGGGTTGCGGAACGCGTCCTCGTCCAGACCCATGAGCACGGCCTCGTCGTGGGCGCTCAGCTCTTCGTCCGTCTTCTCAGCATCCTGCGACTGGCGCGCGCGCTTCTGCAGGCGCTTGATCTCGCGCTCGTCGCCGGCGGCCTGGGCCTGCGCCAGCTTGGCGGCGTCGGCCTCGGCCTTGATCTTGGCGTTCTCCTTGGCGGTCTGGATGCGCGCGGCGAACTCCTCCTCGGTCATGCCGGACTCCTCGCGCTTGAGGAACAGGATGGCCTCCACGCGGGGCTTGGTCAGGTGGAACTTACGCGCCAGCTTCTCGGGCGACCAGAGCGTCGGGTTCTCCATGTACAGGCTCATGACCTCGTCGTCCGTCTCCTCGCAAATGTCCACGCCGCCCTGGTTGATGTCGGCCTCCTCGTCCAGCTCCAGGTCGCCGTCGACCTCCTCGCGCTCCTCTTCGGTCTCAGCCGCAGCCTCAACGTCCTCGCGGTCCTCGCCGTCCTCGTTCTTGCTCTTCTTGCCTTCGTCGTCCGCCAGACTCAGGAAGCGCGACGATGAGCAGAGGCGCACGGTCTGCTGGCTCTGCTGAGCCACAGCCGAGGCCAACGCCTTGCCGCTCACGGCCGGACGAGCCACGGCCAGAGCCGCAGTCTTGGCATTGGCGGCCACCACCTGCGAGCCACGACGGGCCAGCGAACGCGCAACGGACTGCATCATGATCCCCAGTGCTGGTCAATGGAGCCCCCCCAAACCACACAATCAAACTCAATTGGTGTCCAGCAGCCCAAAGCACCGCCTACCGGTATCCATACCGATCCCATCCATACATACCGGTGATTCCGCGTGTCTACGGTACAGTACAGTACCAGTGAGCCACGGCATAATGTACCACAGGGACATACTACTGTACCGGTATCTGCTCGGTATGAGCTGGGAGCTCTCCGTTTCGCGACACCGCGGCGGTGTCAAACACATCCTCCTCTCTCGAGGGAGCTTCCGTCCCCATGCGCGTCAAGCTCTTCGTGCGGCGGTTCCTGTGGACGCACGTGTGGCTGCTGCTCTTCCTGGCGCTGACCTCCATCGTGGCCGCCATCGTCTACGAGCTCGTGCACGGCGGCGACCCCTGGCTCAGCGTCAAGGACTCGCGGACGCTGGATCTGCTGGACCGGCAGGGCGACAAGCTGCGCGAGGTCTGGAAGGACGATGAGTTCGAGTGTCTCGGCTGGAAGGCCACCCACGAGTGCGACCCGTACGGCCCGAGAGACTATGCGCGCGACCGCGCCTGTGACGCCGCGCTCTCGCGCGTGAGCGGCTACTGCGAGGTGCGCAACCGCACATCGGGCGAGATCCACCGCGTGATGCTGTCCACGTGCAAGTCCTGGCGCTGGCCGGCCATCAAGCAGTCGCTCACGTGCAACGACGCGTGGATGTTCACGGACTACAGCATCCTGGCCCAGCAGTACAAGCACTCGACCAGCCACGTGCTGCCGTCCAAGACTTCGGCCACCGCGGCCGATAGCTGGCCCACGCGTGGCATCTCCATGATTGCGTACCCAAAGGTGATAGCGGGTGTGTACTCGATCGTGCGCACGCTCCGATACCACGGCTGCTCGCTGCTGGTGGAGATCTGGATCAACCCGATGGAGATGCGCGCCACGCACTCGATCCTGCAGGCGCTCGTGACCGAGTACAACGTGATCGTGCGCACGATCCAGGACCCGAACGCATCAAAGTTCCACGCCAAGCCGTACGCCGTGTACCACAGCCACTTCGAGGAGGTGCTGTTCCTCGACTCGGACAACATCCCGGTGCGGGACCCGACGTACCTCTTCGACTCGCCCGAGTTCCAGCAGTACGGCGCCATCTTCTGGCCCGACTTCTGGCGCCCGGCGCTCAAGACGCCGTTCAACGTCCACGCGCAGAGCGCGCTCTGGGACCTGCTGGACATGCCGTTCATCGACATGTTCGAGCAGGAGTCCGGCCAGCTGCTGATCAACCGCCGGACCAGCGAGGAAGCGCTCAACAAGCTCATGTTCTACTCGTCGCGCACGCCTCGGCTGCTCACAGACTGGTCGCTCATCTACGGCGACAAGGACCTGTTCCGCCTCGCGTGGCTCAACACGTCGACGCCGTTCTACTACATCCCGCACATTCTGGCGCTCGGAGGACTCTACGACGCCGAGGAAGACTTCTTCTGCGGCGTGGCCATGATCCAGCGCGACCCGAACGGCGACTTCATCTTCATGCACCGCAACCAGGCCAAGCTCAACGGCCGCCGCGACCAGCGCGTGCTGCTCACGCATCTGCAGAAGTTCACAGCCAGCGGCGACGCGTTCTCGCTCTCGCCACGCGAGCTGGAGAAGTACCGAGTGCGCAGCACGATGGACCGCCTGGGTCAGCACTCGTGCTTCTCCATCAACCCGATCACACCCAAAGGCGACGCCACGCCCTTCCTCGTGCAGAGCCTCGAGACCACGCGCTTCCCGCAGATGGAGCAGCAGGCCATCCACTTCTCCATCGAGGGCCGCAGCCTCGTGAACGCAGACGAGGAGCGCGAGATCGCAATAGTGGAGGAGGCCATTCTGGCTGAGAATATGGAAGAGACCGCACGGCGCGAGGCCAACCAGCTCCATGAAGACCGGGTCTTCCTGGCACTCAAGATCGCCGGCGGACTGCTGTTGCTGTGTCTGATCTCGCGATGTCGCTCCTCGAGAGGCAAGCGCAGCTCGCCAGTGACCTCCTCGGTCGTGCGCACCAACTCGGCCTCGCTGGGCGTGTCCATCGTCGAGGTGGACGAGACATCGGCCTCGTCGTCCGCATTAGCAGAAGGCAGCTCCTTTCGTCGCAAGAAGTCCATCTCGGTGCATGAGGACCCGTACGTTCTTTGATAGTAGACCCAAGCAGTAGCATACAGACCCCCAATATACAGACATCCTACACAAAAATTCGTGTGAATTCATTTTAGCAATCGGTTCATCCTCTCCTCTCCGCTCAGCACGTGTCCTCTCCTCTCCGCCCCTCTCGTATCCACTCAATTCGCTCCCAACAAACGAAGGAAAGACCAGATAAAGAATCTATCGTGCGCACTCAACGGCTCTGTCACTTTGAAGTTGATGCAGGAAATGGATAGTTCGAAGTAATATGTTGGTTTATTGGAATTCGTTTTATAAAAAAGGGAGCGAGGAGAGAGAGACAGAGAGAGGGAGGAGCGACCTCCTCCACCCGAGAGATCTTCGAGACTAGTCGAGTCGCCAGGCCCCACGCAGCAGGGTCTTTTGCTTGCAATGGCGATCGCTCAGTCTCGGATTCGCTCGCTCTCGGGTCGCTCGCCCCATAATTAAGCTCTCTCTCTCTCCTCTCCTCGGGAGGTCGTCGTCCTCCGCTCCGGATGCCTTCGTCTTCTCTCGTGTCTTCTTCGGTGGGTCAGTCTATCGGCCGCAGGGACGGCCACAGGTTCGTGGTAATGGGATGGGTGGGTGTCTGTCATGATGCTGTAGCGGTGCGTGGGGGTTGGTCCGATCGAGTCGTGGTCCTCTGAGCCTTGCGTGTGTCTCTTCATCTAGTGAACAAACTGCTGCTCGTGGTCCACGGCCTCGTTGCTATCAAAGTAGATCTTCTTGGGCTGCTCAAAGCCGTTGAAGTCCGAGCCGGCGGCGCACGTGTACGCGCCCATGCTCGGGAAGCAGATCCACTGGCCGATCTCCATCACGGGCATCTTGACCTGCTTCATGATGCAGTCCATGCCGTCGCACGTGGGGCCCCAGATGCTGGCCACCTGCGTCGTGGGGGCCGGCGCCGAGGACGCCGAATCCGAGAGCACCACTGGGTGGATCGTTGGATGGTCGTAGACCATGCAATTGAACGAACCGTACAGACCGTCGTTGACGAAGTACATGTAGTTGGCGTCGTCAGTCTGCACGGGTCCGGTGCCTGGGATATCGTAGCTGGGCGCGACCTTGCGGCCGATCACGTTCACGGCGAGCGTGTGTGTCGAGGCCGCAAAGAAGCGGCCAGGCTCCGAGATGATCTGCACGCCGCTCGTGGGAGGGAAGTACTGCGCCAACGACCACTGGAGCTCCTTGGCGCAGTCTTCGAAGCTGATGGACGCGTTGTCAGTGCCCGGGAATCCACCGCCAATGTCCAACATGTGGAAGTTGAAGCCCATGGAGTGCGCAATGTCAAACACCTTGCGCGCGCGAATGACGGCGTCCGAGTACGCACGCACGTTGAAGCAGCCACTGCCGACGTGGAAGCTCACGCCAACAACGTCCGACTGGGTCTTCTGCGCGTGGGCCAGGATGCCCGGCACGTCGTGCACCATGGCGCCGAACTTCGTGCCCAGGCGGCAGATCGAGTTGGTGTCGTCCACGTACACGCGCAGCACGAGCTTGGCATTCGGGTTGATGGCCTTGATCTTCGTCAGCTCGTCAGTCGAGTCGAACGTCATGGTGTCCACGCCCTGCGAGCCAGCGAAGGCCACGTGCGACGGCTGCTTGCACGGGTTGGCATAGATCACATCCTCGGGCGCGACGCCAGCGCCAAGCACCTGGCGGATCTCGCCCAGACTGGCGCAATCAAAGCCGCAGCCGAGGCGAGCCAGCGCCTGCACGAGGTGCGCGTCCGGGTTGCACTTGACGGCGTAGTACGGACGCACGTCCGGCAGGTAGGAGTTCCAGAGCTTGAAGCGCTCTTCGACGGCGCTAGTGTCGACGACATAGAAAGCGTTCTGCTCGCCGGCGTCGATGCGCTGCTGGACCTGCGCCAGGATGGGCGCGTTGAGCTGGAGCCCCGGCACAAGCGGCTGGGCGTTTCTATCTAAGTGACTGATCGCGTCGCGGTGCAGGATCGTGCATTGCTCCACGGCGGCGGCAGTCGATGCACTTCGCTCGTGGCCGAATCTGCTGGCGAGTCGCGCGTGGCGCGCCACGTTCTTGAAGAGCGCACTTGTACGCGTGCGCGAGGAGGTGCGGTACAAAAAGCTCATGGTGTCCGTACAAAAACTTGGAGGAGGGAAGGGGACGGAAAGGTTTGCTTGATGGATCACAACGGCGAGGAACCAAGCACCACAATCACGCGAGGGTGAGGGGAGCGAAGGAAAACGACGGAGGAGGGGACGGGGAGATTGCTTGAAGACTCGACTCTTTGACTGCTAGACGCTTGCAAAAAGAGGAAGACGAAGGCGACGACGACGACCGCGGGGCGGGGTGTGTGCTTGACTTGCTCTTCTGGGTGTGTCCAAGGCGGTTCCAATCGAAATATGGCAGTGGTGAGCTGCGGGCGGGTTTCTTCGTCACGGAAGGCAGGAGAAGAAAAACGAAACGGGGACGAAAGCAGCGGGGGAGGCTACGACGACGCTTGCTGGGTGTTGTGGAGGGTCTGCTGGCTCACTCGACGGTTGTGATCGAGCGCTGGGGTTTCTTTTTTTGTTTGGATCGGAGGGCCAGTCGTCTCGAGGGCGTGCGCGAAGAAGCCGAGATTAGTGGAGCACGGCGAGCGGATAAGCGGGAGGGGACCGGCGGAGCGCGCGGGCGGAGACGCGGGGGACGCGTACATTTGCACTCATGTGTTGTTGGGGGACCCCCTCCGCTCCGCTCGTCCCCCCCCCCAACACTCCTCTCCTCTATACAGTGTACGAGAGCCCCGTCACGGGTTTTTAGTATGCATGACTGGAGGGGAGATCCTTTCAGTTTGAAGCACGAAAGTGTAGGTTTAGGGCTGCAATGAACAACACGCCTTGTGCAGAAAACGGGCCTCATGTTGTATGTGGGGAGGGGCGGTCGTTTCATGATCGAGAGTACTCATACAAACTATAAATAAAAGTCGAATGCTCTATCGCAGCGTGAGAAAGCTTTTTTTGTGTCGCAGAGTAAAAGGGGATTCTTTTGTTGTCGTGCGGGGGAAAGAGACGCACACTGCCGGGTGAGATCCTTTGGATCGTTTCCTTTTTCTCCTTCCTGTCGTTTTACTTTTGGATAAAAAATGGGGCAATAACGTTTCTTTTTTATTTGGCTTTACACCTCTATTGGCAACTTGCAGTGATTGCACGCGTCCAACTGTCTCCAAATTTATAACGTAATAACGCCATGGCAATGTACAGTAGCCAGTGATCTGTCTGCTTGTCATCAGCAAACTGCATGGCGCACTTCTATGAAGCAAAAAGCCCATTTAAAGCAACCCTGGTGATGACTGTTGAGCTTAATTTAGCAGCAATGCCAGCTTGCTTTGAATAAAGAACAGCTTGAGTAAAAATAGCTCGGAGGGAGGATCCATAATTGAAACGTGCAGGCTGTGAGATCTTGCTCGATCGCAGGTGTGCGGCTGTACAAAGAGTTGACTATCCAGCCAGCTGCTTCTATAAATACTCTGCACCCTCATTGGTGCATTCCTTACACGCTGCACCAATGAGCGTGCGGTACCCCTCAACCACAAACTTTGCACTGCAATCGAACAACGTCCCCTCCCTCGTCCCCCCTCCACTTCGTGACGTACACCCAGTCAATCAATCAAAAGGGGACGGGGGTGGGTACGCTGTCATCGATGGCGTATGTATCCACCGCCTGGGCAAGTGGACAAAATGATAAAAAAACAAATCCTGTTTGTTAAAGACTTACGTGATGACCCGCTGCACCGATTCCCGCTGGGACGCCACGAGCGTGGACCGGAAGACGTCCTGCGGGGCGAACTGCACGCGTGGCTTGCGCTTGCGCTTGGCCAGCGAGTCCAGATGCGCAGACTCGAGCGCCAGACGGAAGGATTCGATCTGCTCGTCCATCTCTTCGTCGTCCTCGTCCTCGAACTGCGACTCTTGGAAGATCGCGCTTGGGTTCTGCGCAGCCAGACGCAGCATTTCCTCCAGATCCTGTGTGTTCTTGATCGCTCTGCAGTCTGGGAAGCTGCTTACAGGCTCCTGCCTATGACCGCCCGTATTCTGGGCTTCGCTGCTGGATGGTGATGCTGAGGCTGCTGCATCATTGGACCGACTGCTTGTTGCACTCTTGGAATCAGGAGAAGGCGCCGACGACTGCGCTTTCTTTTTCTTTTTCTTCTTCTTCTTCTTACTGGAGCTCGACGTCGGATCCTCTGCAATATTGGCTGTATCTGTTACTGAAGCCTGTTGGACGTACTCTTGATGCTGATGACCATGCAGTCGACACTGCTTGATCGAGATGCCGGCCACAGCCGCCACCTGCCTCAGCTGCTGTTGCTGCTGGGCGATCGCATTCGGATTCGGGTTGTTGCCGCTGCCGTTGATGAAATTCAGCAATTCGTCCACGCTCGGCTGGTCAAACTCCACCAGTTCATACTCCTCCGTCGGCAGATCGTGATCCAACGAGTTAAAGACGCCAAAGTCGAAGCCACTCATTCCATTGCGGATCTCTAGAGGAGCATACACATAGCCAGTCGATCAGCCAGCCAGCCATTTACGACGCATGAAGGAGGTGCACGTACCGCAGGTGCACTCGATGTTCGGTGGCGGATCTTCAAGGCCAAATTTATGCCGCAGTTCCTGCGCGGCCTCTGTCGCGGACATGATCTGTGCAATGGATCGACACGTGATGTCCACAAGCGGCTGGATGTCCAAATGCGACGCAACCTGCCGCCCAAAGATCCTAGTGAGCTACATGCGAAACCGTATTCGTAGATCTCTCCCGTTGTACCTTGGCCAGATCGCAGAGCGTCTTGGAATCCAACTCGAAGAAGCGCTCCTCCCACTCCTGGAGTGCGCTGTCCTCTCCTTCGACCTGCTGCTTGTACAGGCATCTACGCAAAGCCAGCACCTGCGTGAGAACACACGTAAGATCCGCGATCCATCCTTCCAGAGCGTACCTGCAATACAGCAGCGCCAGATCCACGCTGCTGCTGGGCACGTCGAACATCGGGATCAAGTGCTGCTTGATCAATGGACGCGATCTGGACTCGGCCACATCTACAATCCACTTGCATCAGCATTCACCAGATCACTGTCACACGCTCATAATTTGTACGGACCTTGGACGAGCATCCAGAGGGTGGACGACATCATCGCCTCCTCATGGGTCACGTCGAACACGCGGCCGTCCGCGCATTGCAGCTGCAGCTTGGACCGCCGCTTGCGCGTTCGCTTGCTGCGCTTCTCGTCGTCGTCGACAGCGCCAGTGCTGACGGTGGCTGCGGTCTCGAGCGCACGCACGGCCGCCGCCGCGGCATCCACAGCGGACGGCTGCTTCATAGCTGTACGGACGATGGGAGACAGTGTATGTACGCGCCACGGATCGAGTGTACGCGGACGCGGGCGGGATGAAATGCACACAATGCGTGCGTACAGTGTGTTCTTTCACGTCTTGGTGCGGGCGGCCCCCACCCAACCTGGGCTTATGAATGGAGCTTTTGATTGGCTGGGAACTGAACGCAACGGGGTAGGGTACACCCCAATCTAGAAACAACCACCTTGAACGAAAGGAAAGAACCTCATAAATTACCAGAAAAGCTCGTCCGCAATGCATGTTCTCTATTGTCCTGACACGGCACACATGCAACCACTGTCCGTACACTTCTTGCGGTCGATAGAAATCTCCAAATGGTCATGCAAAACTCGTGCGTACAATTTTTATTGCAGAAGATGAACTGTACGACCCAATCTTGACCTTGAAGTGGCAGTTGTGCCTTCGAAAAACTCCTACCGTACAATTTGCATTTCTTTTTGCGAACGAACGCATGCGATCCGATGCTGATTGGTGAACCAATGCATTGTGTTTCTACGAGTGTTCAGCACTCGAAGTCTGCATCAGGACATCCATTCATCAGAGTCAAGAGGCATTCTCATGGCTGTCATCAACCTGCTATTGTTTGCCAACTTCCAAGCCGAGTCCCTGCCGAGCTTGCAGCACGCACGCTTGGAAAGAGCACTAGGTCTTGTCTGCTTCAAAGCTCATTTCACAGCCGCAATTCGAGGGAGGGGAGGCAAATTACCGTTTGTTCTCATGCAAAGAGGTGAAGAGCTCGTTCATTCATTCACCTCCAACGGGTTACCAATGCGCTACGATCTTAAAAGCAACAGCAAGCAGTGAGCATTCCGCCTGCCCGAGCTTTCTCGGTTTCATCGACTTGCATTTCGTATGCACTTCAGCTAGTCGATCTTCTCTCGTTTGGTTGTGGTGCTTATTGCATAATCTACAAGTCCGACGATATAATTCCATGCGTGTTCTGATGAAACATCAGTCTCACATTGCCATCTATCCGCACTTGGCGCTCTCACCTCTTTGGACGGCCCGCTCCAACCCTTCAATGGCGGCTTCGGCAAGATACTTGTACTCCCATTCGGCTGTTCTTGCAGCTGTTGCTCTCACCAGCTTGGCATGTATCTCGTAGAATTCGTCCCTTTCTTCTCGACCCGAAGCGCCGTCTGGGTGCTGGCTGGCATGTCCAGGCGCTAAGAACAGCAGTGATTCGATCCAACTCGACGCATGCGTCACTGGAACTTGAAGATTGATGGTATGGACGCGAGCTGATTGATAGCTGATTGATTTAGATAAGCGTCCAAGATTTGTTTCCGCTTTCATGCTTGCTCATTCCGATCTTTCCTGTGGAGATCGACACCAGCGAGACGGTTCACGATCTCAAGGAGCCCCACGCCAACAACAACGCAGAAGAGACTGACCATGTTAGCTTGCTTGTGTCGTGCGTCGACAATACTAAGCGCGAGTGGATCTCGCCAGCTTCTCTTGGGCTCGACGCAGTCGCTCTTGCGCCGACAGTGACTTCATTAACTCTTTCGCAGCTATTTGCCACCAAAGTTCAGGGGCGAGATGTCAGGATCAATCAATATTGAGATCGATCGATGATCCAAGGTTGCAGCGTGGAACTCACTCGTGCAAACACAGGCGGCATATATGGCCATCCGCATACAGAAGCCCTGTGGCCTATGATGACAATCAATGTAGGATGTTGCAGGCGTCTTTTGCACTGCTTCCGATTACGCGGATCTTGTCTCTGCACGTCCAGTAGAGTCACGGGCGAGCAAATCTTTGGCCATGCCCCCAAGGCCTCCAGGCGTGTGTACCACACAGTTCCCACGAGCAACTCTTCGTCTGGAGCTTAATTGCTCGAAAGTGAGAGTTCCGTGTGTTTTAAATCGACGCAGCAATGCTCGCTTCTCTCTTGTAAACGCAACTGAGCTGAGGTTGAATCCTAAATACAGATCTCCAGAAACGTGAGATTGCCCAGTTCAATAAGCGAAGATCGAGCAAGAATCTGAGAATATGGAACGCACAGAACGCGACGCAACACACCTGCGAATTATCGCATGACTTCGTTCTTCCCACGCAAAAGCGCTGGAATGCTTCCCGTCGTTTCAGAACCGATCTATGGATCGTCTGACATGACACAAGAATAGATCGAGGCATGGGACAAAGCTGCTAAGTTTATCACTGTTGAAGAAGCTCGAGTTGAAGCTCACATCAACATCAGCAGCGCCAGAGCGTCATGGGTGAGGTTCGAGTGGAAACTGCAAGTGCATGCATCAAGATTGAGCCTCAACATTCGGTTATGACTGCAAAAGTGACTCCGCTCGCTGCTCCGTTGATCCGCAGCATCTCTCATGATGCTCTCGTGACCTGGAAGCGTGAGAGAGAGCAGTACGAAGCTCAAATTCGTGCTCGATGCGTCTCAAATGGTGAAAAGCCGTCCCAGCTGATGGTTCCAGTGAGGCAAACAATGAACTATGCGCTGTTGCAAAGCTGTTGCAAGTTCATGTGGCATGCGTCAGCTCAGTCAATCTCAGACGAAGAGCTCGTACGCAAACTGAATGAGACCATTGACTGCGGCATGAACACTCCAAGACTAGACTTGGAAGCGCTTCTACAGCAGAAGCTGCGTATGAATCTGAGTGAACGCGACCTGCACGCTCGCACCATCCAGTACTTTATGGAGTTCGAGGCCATAGTGAAGCAAGCAGGACTGCGCTGCGAAGGAACCGAAGGCATGAAGAGCAAATGCGATCTGCTGGTTAAGTACATCACACCAGATCGCTTGAGAGATCGAGTGGTCGTGCACCAGCGGTTTGTGGACAGCAGCAGTCGAACGTGCGACGTCAAGTTGTTCAAACTCGTGCTGGAAAGGGCGCTGGAGCTTGAGAATCAAAACGAACAGAAGCAGCAAGTAATAAAGCCCAAGCGAGATGCGCAAGCAGCCAGTCTGGGCACAGAGGCAACAAATCAAGAGCCACCTCGACCACTGAAGCGCCGATTAGGCGAAGTGAGCCAGACGAAGGCGATTAAGGTTAGAGCAGCCATTCAGAGTGACCACATGAAGAGCACCGATCAGCTTCTGGTTCTTCCTCGCGTTAGCAAGAGCTGTTTGCACTGTGGGAAACCACATTTGGTCCGCGCGTGCCCGGACATTGGAGCTGACGAGAAAGCGCGTCTGCGAGCTGAGTACAATAGAAAACAGCGAGAGCGCGTCGTACGCTCTTCAGCATAAACCAAGAAAACAAATTCCCAAAGCGTATTTTGTCACATGCAACGTATTTTGGAGAGCGTATTTCTAATGCAACCAACAAAAATGCCTCACTCCCATGTGCGGAGCACAAAATTTGTCTTTCTACCCGTCGAACACAGGTTTTGCTCCGCTTCTACAAGTACAATGGCCGTTGATGAAATGGCTGAGATCATCTAAGGTAGAAATCAATAGATGCCTTGTTCATACGCTTTGCCGTTTGCCTGTAATCTTGAAGGTCCTACCGGTAAGCTACCAGTTTCATATCCGAGACATGCGTCGTGGAACACAATGTATCCTACCATGCACGCGGCGGTGGTTGAAGCAAACCTTGGGTGGGCTGCAGTACGACCCGCACATCCCTCGCAGAGGCATTGGGCCTTTGCTGCGGTTTACGCCTCTACAACTGCACAATGAGGATAGTGCATTACTTTCAGCAGGCACCAATATCTTCCTGACTCTGTCTGACTACGAAGCGAAAGACCCACAACGTGCGCAGATGGTTCTCAAGCATCGCGCTCTGCTGGAGTTCTTAGTCCGACTCATGAGCGCTCCGGCCACACAGTGGAACGAGTACTACAACGAGCTGTGGGAGCGAGAGTTCGTGAAGCATATTAAGTACAATGACGAACATTCTCTGCTGACGGACGACAGTTTGCCTACGTTTGTGCTCTCCATGAAGGCAGAAGACATTTCAGAGAACGATTTCGATTTGTGCTACGAATTTCTGACTCGTCCAAGTGCCCAAGTGCTCAGTTCAGAGCAGCAAGAGCTGTTGAACCGCGTGAATGATGGTGTCAAACCGCGGCAGATCATACTTGAGCTTGGATTGCAGCTTCTCAATTGCAAACTGACCAAAGAACTGATAGTTCGATTACAGCGCCTACTGGCGAGACTAGAAGTAACCAGTCCGAACGATCCGCTCGAAATCCCCCTTAAGTTCAAGATCATGACTCGGTGGTTTGGCGGGAGTGCTTTCAAAATTCCCTGCAACATGGACGTTTTAATGGATTTGGCAACCATGACTGGCATTTGCGTGCGAGGTGACCACTCTATGAATTACCGTATGCCATGGACTCATAGCTTGGAGGAATTTCCACCGCGAGTTCTGCTGAATCCGTCTGCAAGAAGACTTGATCTCAGTTGGATCGAACTTACTAGTCAGCACTTCAGTAGCATTTGCTTGGAGCCACGAGTCACGTCCAGGAGATTTCGTTCGCACATCGTTGGGCCTCCGCTTGTATCTTCGATTGCCCTATGCGAAACGGGATCTGGGCTTGGATTGCGTTCGGAATCCTGCACAGAGATTCGCACTCGACGTTAAAGCATTTGAACATCGACGGTATCAAAGGATCAATTGAGAGTATGGCGATTGTGTCTCGCATTTTGGCGTCTCCTCACCCAGGCAAAGAACTGGTTATGGCGATTGCCCCTGAATTCAATGCCGTCATCCAGTCAAAAGCGGTCTCATTACCTGGGGGGACAAGGATTTTTGTTTCACTTCATGCCAAAACAAAATTGAGAAAGAGCCCAAACAGCCGATCTCCGATAGTGTTTGCAACTGTGAGCAAGGCAATTATCGATGCAATGCAATGGGAAGTGCTGGTCAAGCTCTCCAATGGTTGGACTTGCATCCTGGCGCCAGCATTTGCAATTGCGTGGGTTTCGACCAGGTCAATTATTGCGAGCCACGAAACATCTTCAGCCATTCTTCCTGAGGATGAATCAGTTCGATCGAGACGTCGTTGAAGATATTAATTTGGTCGTATCAAGCTCGAATGGACGATGCCCTGCGTCTTCTTGCAATGGTTGGGCACTCACTGGAGTCTCTCAAAATTGCGGATTCAGCTGAACGCATTTTGGATTACTGTCCGAATTTGACGGGCTTGGAGACGGGAACGACCGATTCTGAAAGCGTGCTTTCGATCCGGAGAGCGTATCAACAAGGACGATGCAAGATTGAGCGTCTCACTTGTGGGGCAGATTATGGAAATGAGGTGGCGCTCTTGATCAGTGACCCATCGGTCAAAGCCCTTCGGCGACTCGACTTTATTTACAGGAAGAAGATATGGACGTACTCGACAATTTGGTCGCGATCTGTCGCTCCAATCAGACGCTCGAGTTTCTGAAAGTGCTCACTGATACCAGTCGTACTGGGCATCAGTATATCAAGGCCAAGCTGGATGCGCTAAATGACGATCTACTCGGCATTCGCACTCCCAGTGCCGTGAAGCGGGCATTTCTGAGTGTGGTTGAGCGCCACAGTGCGGCTCATGACAAAGGTATGGAGCACTTTGATTCATGGATCATTTCTCGCATTTTCTTGTTTGCCGGCTCGCCCATTCGGCGCAAAGTCTTGGTGCTCGAAGATTGAGCCACAAATCACTAGTCCGTTGGTTAGCTGCTTTATGCTAGTATCTGTGTACGACAGATCGCTCGGCATTTGAATCGACAAGTTTGAATACAGTGAAAATGCATTCTATTTAATGTGTTGCATCTCAAACAAGTGCAATTAATGAGTTTGAGAGTGAAACTCGATCTCCCGATCACAACCAGAGACAGATTTTCTCCATATACGGTCCACCGCAGCGTCACAGTTGGGGAAGTGATTGATAAAGACATCTCACCTCTGAGACAATGTGCAGGCGCCCATTTCCAGTGCTAATGAAGTCACTGTCGGCGTAAGAGCAACTACGTCGAACCCAAGAGAAACTGGTGAGATCCACTCGCGCGTACAGTGACGTATGTGACGAGTTGGACAGAAACGTCGCTGCTATTGACTCCTGGAAATACCAGCACCCAGACGAAGTTGCGAGTCCTGAAGAAATGGACGAATTCGATATGACAAGCTGCTGAACGTCTTCAGCCTGAAGACTCTGGATACGAAATACGCAGAAACGAAGAATAAGCGTCTAGCCCAGTCCGCCATAGAAGATTTGGCGTGGGCCGTCCGAAGAGATGAGTGCGCCAAGCACAATTTCAGACTGATGCTTCATTGTCTTCCACAGAATACGCATGAAATTTCGTCGGACTTGGTGGTCTATTTGATCAGACCGCAAGGACCACGACCAAACGAGAGAAGATCGACTGACTGATGCGTTACACGCCAAAACCCAAGTCGATGAAGAAGACAAACCTCGTTGAACGAACTTGGTGTCGTTTTCGAAATTGTAGCGTATTGGATAAACCGTTGAATGGGTGAATGAATGAATGAATACGTCACCTCTGCATTAGAAGTTTTTATTTGTTCCCAAATATGAAACACTGGAGCAACACACAGGACTGCGAAAAAAATCCACGTATCTTCATTGCATGCACCGTAAACAAGCCAACAGTAACGCCCTTACCGATATTTTAGACCAAACTGATCAGGTAAGTACGCATTTTTTTTTACCATTCGCCCCAGTCGGTGGCACCTTCAGTTGCTGCGCTGATTGCAGTAGGCGACAGCGAAGCCAACACGGCATCTGCATCTGCCAAGATATCCAGAGACGAAGCCTGGAGCGATTTCACAGTGGACAGGGCCGTGAGCTCCGAAGTTAGATCGTCGATCTCCGTCTTGCTGGCCGACCGAGCTCTTGAGGCGCCCGCGTCGTAGGATTTAATAATCTCTCGCTCCAGCGCCTTAATGTGCTGCGACAACTGATCGGCTTGAGTGTTATCTGTGGATTCCTTCAGCGCAGTCATAGTCGAATTGCTCTCTGCCAAACGGTCTGTGAGTGCTTGGACGAGAGCAACTGCGTTGCCTTCGGCCTCACGAGAGCCACTGGCAAACGATGTCGCCACCTGCTCCGACAGAAAGCTGACCTGTTGCTCCAGATCTGCGATCTTAGTGCGCAACTCCTGGACATCGTCAGAGACTTCGGTGGTGCTGGCCACAGAAGCAGTCGACTGCTGCTGCTTCAGCGTTTGGAGCTCAGCATCGATAGCCTCCTTGGCCTTCTTCATCTTGAGCGCTCGAATTCGCCAGAGCTCCATCTCCTTCTTCAGCGTCTCCGTGGCAGCAGCATCCACTGGCTGTGGGGCTGCTGCCTGGTTCTGCTGCTCGTACTGAGCGAGCGCCATCTTGAGCCGTTGAATCTCAGCATCGGCCTCCTGGCGAACCGTCTCCACGATCGACTCGCTCTCCATGATGCCAGCATTGTAGCCTGTGGCGCGAGCCTCATCAATCTGGAGCGTGACTTCTGTCATCTTGACCTCGTACGAATCGCACAGACTCTGGTACTGACTCTCGCTGTCCTGCTTGAGCGTCTGCACCTCCTGGACGTGTTTAGCAGCAGCCATGCCCAGCTGACGCTGCAGATGTTTGGCCTTGCGCTGCCATCGAGCAGCCTCCTCACGAGCTTGTTCCTCAGGCGACTTCTCTTCCGTTGTGGTTTGTGCTTCAGCACCTTCTGAGCCATGAGCTTCGGCATTGGCGTCGGTCTCCTCTTCCTCTTCGTCCTCAAACTCGTCCAAGGTCTCGGCCTTGCCCTCAAGCTGCTCTCGCTGGTACTGCGCGCGCTCTTCCTCCACGCGCTGTCGCTCCAGCTCTTGGTGCTGGCGGAATAAATAGCTGCAAAGGCACAGACATGGGTCAGCTCCATAGCTTCAGGGTGGAACGAATAGCCAAAGACTTGCAGTACCGGCGCCAGAACTCTTCGTACGACAGCTCCACGGGCACCAGCTCCTCATGCAGCTCCTTCACAGCCTCGTTCTCTGCCAGGATCTACTCGTATTCGCAGTCCAATTGAGCTTTACATGCACCAGAAAGCATTGTTCCCATTGCCAGACGCACCTTTGCGATCTCGTCGGTCTCCTGATCGATCTTGAAGTGGTTCAGGAACGCCTCATAGTCCTCCAGCTCTTCAAACAGGATCTGTCCACACGCCAACGTCAGTCAGTCTCCATGCCTGTCAGTCTTCATCTTCTCTTGTACCAGCGCACCTCATCGACCGGTCCTGGACGTGCGGAGCCGATGGCGTTGAGCAGCGTCACGGCCTCTTCCTGCACCGTGGCCACGATGGACTGCGCCTTGGCCTGCACGGTGCTCACGTAGTCCGTGGCGTTGGCCGTGGCGCTCTTGGCGGCCTGGCCCAGCAGCTGCCACATCCTTCCTGAGCTCCTCGTACGTGTTCCAAGTGGCTTCTTTCCCACAACAGAGGGGGCGACATACCTCTGTCTCTCCATGTAAGAGACGATGAATCAATCACCAGTTCTCAAATTATGGGTTAATAGTACTGATGAAAACACCCAGATGCATGACTGGGTGTTTGGGTGGTTGGCTACTCCACCATTGCGCCCATTGGTGGTGAGGCCCCAAAGCGACATCAGGAGCTCAGTAGTCAGGACGCCATGGACTCTCCCCAGCCGCAGAGCGAGCCGCAAGCGGACGCCAAGAGCCGCAAGAACCACCGCAAGGACAAGCCCTGGGACAACGAGAACATCGACCACTGGAAGATCGACCCGTGGGCCGATGAGGTCGAGGACGACAAGCAGCAGAAGCTCAAGATGCCCGGCCTGCTGGAGGAGTCGTCCTTCGCCACGCTCTTCCCCAAGTACCGGGAGAAGTACCTGCGCGAGGTCTGGCCCATCGTGACCAAGACGCTGGACGGCTACAAGATCGTGTGCGAGCTCAACCTCGTGGAGGGCAGCATGACTGTGCGCACGACGCGCAAGACGTCGGACCCGTACATCATCCTCAAGGCGCGCGACCTGATCAAGCTGCTGGCGCGCTCCATTCCGGTCAACCAGGCTGTGAAGATCATGCAGGACGACGTGCAGTGCGACATCATCAAGATCGGCGGCCTCGTCCGCAACAAAGAGCGCTTCGTCAAGCGCCGCCAGCGCCTCGTGGGCCCCGAGGGCGCCACGCTCAAGGCCATCGAGCTGCTCACGAACTGCTACGTGTTGGTGCAGGGCAACACGGTGTCGGCCATGGGCAGCTACCAGGGCCTGCGCAACGTGCGCAAGATTGTGGAGGATACGTTCGCGAACGTGCACCCGATCTACAACGTCAAGCGCCTGATGATCAAGCGCGAGCTGAGCAAGGACGACAAGCTGGCCAACGAGAACTGGGACCGGTTCCTCCCGACCTTCAAGAAGCAGAACGTGCAGACCAAGAAGCCCAAGAAGGTGCACCAGAAGAAGGAGTACACGCCGTTCCCGCCGGCGCCGACCGCAAGCAAGGTGGACAAGGAGATCGAGAGCGGCGAGTACTTCATGAAGGCGCACGAGCGCAAGGCGCTCAAGAACCAGCAGAAGAAGGAGGAGCGCGCCGTGGAGCTGCAGCAGAAGAAGGCGGACAAGCAGGCCGAGTTCGTGGCGCCCAGCGAGAAGGAGGTCTCGAAGAAGCGCAAGCAGGCCGCCGCGCAGGCCGAACGACAGCGCGATTCGTCCATCGAGGACCTCAAGAACAAGTTCCTGAGCCAACAGGTGCGTTCTCCATTCTATTTAGCTGCAGTATGGGAATGGAGACTGATCGTGTTGCTCTTGTTAGGTGGACAAGCGCTCGGAATCGGCAGCTGCTGCCAGCAGCGTGGACGACTACCTGGCCGTGCCCAAGGCCAAGAAGGCCAAGAAGTCCGATCAATAAACTGCATTTTAGACTTATCACACACGCTTGCTCTAGTTAACACAGTGGCACTTGATTGCGATGCGCAGGTCTCACAGCCACACAGCAATTGGATTCACGTGTTCGGTTCTTCCCGCATGTGTTGTTGCTACTATATGGCCCCTCCTCTCGTCGCCATGGCCTCAACGTGGCGCGGTCAACGTGGCACGACTACCACAGCTAACGGACATGGTCCCCAGCCAGCAGTGTAGCCAGGATGCGCTCTTTCGAAAGCCACTCGGCCACTGACTAGCCAGGCTTTGTGGTTGTCATCCACGCTACGTTCACGGCTCCACAAATTGGCCCGTGCCGACCGATCCTACGCGTTCTCAGTTCAAGAGATGTTTCCAGATGAACCCAAAGCAGCAGGAGAGCTCTCAGGCGAGGCTGACAAGAGCAACAATGTTGGAGCGAGGCCTGTACAGATTGCTCATTCTTCAATTCGCTTTGCCTCGACCACTTCGATCTCCAGCACCAAGACACTTGAATCGCAACCATGAACCTCACTCGGATCATCGCGCACGTCGCGCTGATCTCCGCCGCCATGGCCTCGCTTACAATTGCTACCTCTCAGCAGCAATGGGCCCTGGAAACCGACTCATGGGCGCCATCTAACAACGATCAAGAACCATCTCATCCTCAACTGCCAACACAACCTCAATGGCCAGAACGAAGTGTGTGGCCAGAACGAACTCAATGGCCGGATACACCTTTGGCCCAGCCTCAGCCTCCTGCACCAACACAGTGGCCGCAACCACACCCGCCTCAGCCGCAGCCACCTCAGCCACCCCAGCCACAGCCACCTCAGCCTCAGCCTCAGCCTCAGC